>VMBQ01006017.1:8999-59415 GCA_007657795.1 Dreissena rostriformis | reverse complement strand
TGCGACATTTAACGGCGATGCGACATTTGTAGGCGCTACACCGACCGTCTTTCTGTCCAAAGACTTATCAATGTATATTGATAAGTCTTTCTTCTGTCCTAGTTCATTTAAGCCTCGTTCTGTGAAAAAAGGGCTTAATGCATGTACGAAAAGTGTCGTCCCATGTTAGCCTGTTTAATCTGCACAGGCTTATCAGGGACGACACTTTATGCTTTATAAATTTTTGGTTGATAGGAAGTCTTCTAAACGAAAATCAAGTTAAAGCGGAAACTAACTGTCGTCACTAATTAGGCTGTGCGGACGGCACTTTACGACCCTTTACGCACAAGTATTTAGCCAAGTTTTCCCAGAACGCGGCTCATTTCATCATGCTAACGTGTGATATTTCCATTAACCCTTTGCATGCTGGGAAATTTGTCGTCTGCTTAAATGTCGTCTGCTGAATTTCTAAAATTAGCATTTTCTTGGATTTTTGCCAAATAATACTATCAGAACAGCAAACAGTTTGGATCCTGATGAGACGCCACGTTCTGTGGCGTCTCATCTGGATCCAAACTGTTTGCAAAGGCCTTCAAAATGCGGTTCCCGCAGTGAAAGAGTTAAAATATCAACAAATAATTTGTGAACTCCATCATTGCCTGACAACTACCAACTGGTCGACTGGTAAAATATAAAAGCGACGGAATTAGCATAAATATGCATTCAGACATTACTAGTATGTTCTTTCTTACTTTAAACCTACTTATTTTAGCTGATTGCATTGAAGGCTTTAGGTTTATTGACGCGATCTCGAGTCCGTTTCTTGGGCATAACCAGTTCTTAGAATCTTTGATGACATCTAAAGAACGCCCCCACACTGGGGATCAAATCCGTGACCTCCCATTTGCTAGGCGGACACCATATCCACCATTTTCTTTGTCAATGTTTAACATTCAACAGAGAATCTATACGTACAATAAAAAGACAAACAAGTACGAAAACTAGTTTTTATACATCTTTATTCAGATCATCAACAATTCTTTCCAATCCAAAACACATGGTAGCACCAAAACGAATCTAATATGACTAGAATAAAACAATGCAAGATTAATGCAAACACAGGAATGACGAAAATGTTGCCCGAAATAATGTTGATTTTTATGATTTATATTGACGCGTGTTTTAATGTGAAAAAATGATTTTTGTGGAGTTCAATTCAATCAGTTGTTTACTTTAAAAAACATAGCATTTTTTAAAGCAAATTTATACGAAAACCACTATGTAATTAAACGAAAAGTTCCAAAAATGTGTTTAATTAACACGTGTTTGACTGAAAAACACGCATCAGGTGTTGTTCAAAAGATTTTTTATTAACACGTGTTTAACGCGACACATGTGTGCTCTTAAATAATATCGTGCGAAACAAGCTTGCTAATGCTATTACAACATATTTCTTTAGGAGAGGCTGAAATACCAGTTTATTGCACACATTGGGAACTACTTTCGCGTGAAATGTGATTACTAGTAATGAATGCATAGGTCTTAGCCGAATTTTATTACAGAATATCAAGACAAATAAGTCTTCTTTTTCCTATATACTAGATAATGATTACTTTCCTATTGAAAAGTGCATTTTCCATCCACAGTGTAAGCTGCTTACATCATCTTAACCCTTTGCATGCTGGGAAATTTGTTGTCTGCTAAAATGTCGTCTGCTGAATTTCTAAAATTAGCATTTTCTTCCATTTTGTTTTCAAAGAATACTATCAGAATAGCAAATAGTTTGGATCCAAACTGTTTGCAAAGGCCTTTAAAATTCGGTTCCAGCGCTGAAAGAGTTAAGGGAACTTATGCCATTGGTTTGTTACACGTGCGCTTTGCTCCACCACGTGGTTGCATCGACAGCGTGTACAGGGATTTCTCATTAAGTGTAACATCAATATACATCAATATAACAAAATATGGTACATACAAAAATGAATAATGATGAAGTAATCTCTTTCTGTGATTACGGTAAACGCGATTTACCACCGTAACAAAACATGCCTCTATGTACACTGTACAGAACATCAATAAATAAATAAATAAATATGAAAATATATGTACACCAACGTTCATTTGCATATATATAGAAATAAATAAATAATACACAGGTAATAAATAAATACTTTTTCTGGATCAATTACACTCTTTGTTCCGCGATTTGAAACTGGAAAGTTTACGACCAAAGTTTTCAAAGAGAACACACGTGTCACTGTCACGCTGACGTACATTGCATCTGATGACTTTTGGCGCTAAAACACCCAACAAACAAGTTTTTCCAGAAATGGTGCGGTTTTCGCACCGCTTTGGTTGGAAGCAGCACAGTGTCTTTATTTTGCGGAAGCACGAATTTCTGCACATGCACGTTTCTGCTTTTAATCCTCTCCTTCCCCACACAAGTCCGACTATCGACGCACACTTTGTTTCCGACGGAAGTCACGTGATGCGGGCACGCGGTGGATGACGTCACGGACTGGTTGCGGCTCTCGGGCACAGCCTCGAAGTGGAAGAAGTATTCCTCGGGGCACCGCCAGTTCAGGTTCAGCTGTTGGATGGAGAGGTCGCTGTCTAGATGGTGTAAGTAGGCGTTCTTGTGGAGGCGTGGCCTGATCATCACGTGACCCAGACTGGTCTGATAGACGAGGAACACGAGCGCTTCCGGTACTGAGTCGGCGGAGAAATGCGGGTAGTGCTGCAAAAAGAGTGCACTTATTAAACAAAAATGCATGAACATGTTAACCTTTTGTATTCAGTATTTTTTTAACCAGTGCATATGTATGTATTAATTTTATAACATGACCTACGCTCCAGGAGTGAAATAACGTAATGCTCAATTTTGTTTATTACACGGGTGTTATTACACTAGTTATATAACTATGAAATGACGTCATTTTTTTCACGAAATGACGTCATTATTCCAGCGATTTTCTTCAGGTAAACTATTTAACAATGTAAATAAACGGTGAAAAGAGCATAAAATAAAAATAAAATTTGTTGGTCATGTTATAAATAGAATCTTAGATTCGTGGTCATTTTGTATTGAATTTATTAAACTCGTCATCTAAATAAAGATAAAAACTCGGCAAGCCTCGTTTTTATCTTTATTTAGATGACTCGTTTAATAAATTCAATACATAACGACCACTCATGCAAGATCCTATATGTATTTAAAACAAGCTTGCTTGTCAAATGCATATGTATATTCTGATGTATTTAATTTTCACGTATAATTACACTAGCTGGATTACATTTCACACATGCCTATAATTATTAAAAGTCTTTGTGTCCTTATTTTTTAACATGTTATGTTTTAGACATTCATTTTACATTTGTACAAGATTGTGTATATAGCATAGCCCCATGTATTTAGAATATTAAACTGATTGTGATATTTCATACAATAAACACTTACATTCAATTCTAGACTCATGGTCTGGGATGTGGTGAGGAAGAAGTCCTGGTCGCAATCAAGGGCGAACACGACCGTATCCATCCGACAATGTTCTTCGCCTTGTGACTCTAGTACACGCTTTCGGAAGATACCTATAATTCGGACAAAAGATTTAAAACGTTAGTACCGGTACTATTGTCTGTATTTTTAATAAAGAATTGTTTTTTGTTTTTCTTATTAATTCAAATGTGGTAATTCGGTTGTATTACGGAATGGACTTTCTCAATTGTACATCAATAAGAACACTGTTTGAGGGTTCATATACATTGCATCGTATTTGTGTGACTCTTCATGTATCATAAGGTAGTTCTATACAATTTAAGATTTTTCCAATGACATAAAAATCTGGTGGACACATGGAATGCCAAATACTAGAACATAAATATTAAAATTATATCAATGAGTAGGATATACGTACATGTGCTGTCTAAGGTATTCGTTGACTTGAGACCAATGGTGTAGTAGAACTGGTCCACGCTCAAACATAGGTCGTCACCAGTGGTGATGGTGACACGATCCCCCACCGTGCTTTCTGGATCTGAAAACAACATAATCATATATGAATACATTTTCGTTGTAATATTTCAAAGAAAAACAAACAAACTGTGAGACTTCATATTTAAGATCTTAATTCGACAAATACTCACAAGTATGTAATCTAGAACCAATGGACGTTATACACTTTCCAGAAACTAAAAATTACAGCGTTGTAGTTTAATATAAAATGAATATTTATTTTAAAAAACATTATAACATAAATCGCATTAAATCTTCTTAACTGTTTTTGACAAAATCTTTCCATATTAAGAGTAAATTATGCAACATGAAGACAGGGCCACGTGGTCCGCACGGGACGGGATCGTAACGTACCAGAAGTGTGTGAGGTTCTGGATGGTGTGGGGCTCGGGTTTGGAAACTGGAACACAGACTTGTCCACCTGAAAATATACAAGTGACATTATTATAAATTGTTATAAAATATTAATATACAAAAAATTCATTAAAATACATTACATTAGGCATACTCTAATTTACATACACGGAGATATTCCGCGAAAAGTAATATGACATGGGGAAATAAATTGACTGTGGTATTCTTTACGACTAGATTCATACGTTTTTATTTGAGAGTTGAGACATGGTGCACATTGTAGACACAATAACCCTTTGAGTGCTGGAACCGGATTTTGAAGGCCTTTGCAAACAGTTTGGATCCAGATGAGACGCCACAGAACGTGGCGTCTCATCAGGATCCAAACTGTTTGCTATTCTGATAGTGGTCTTAGAAAAAAAATCCAATAAAATGCTAAGTTTAGAAATTCAGCAGACGACATTTTAGCAGACGACAAATTTCCCAGCATGCAAAGGGATAAACCGGATTTTTGTATGAATACGTGCCATAGGTACACTGAAGTATTTTCATAATTCGGTGTTTTTACGTGGGCGAAATAAGATACGTATGATATAAAGCCAGATTTTATTTCATACAAGTGTCTTAATATCACATGTCGACACTATATTATCTGAAATTGAAACTCATAAGTAATTTATGGAATGCGATGAATTAAATAGTAATATCTCAGAGTTTAATAGCTACACCATAACAACTATTTGCCAGCATTGCACAAAATACTGTCATTTTATGCCGACGTCGCGAAATAGATAACGTTTTCGGAACAGCAAACCTATTTTAATTGTTGAGACTTTAATCACTCCTTTTCCGAGTTCACAATGTTCTCTCGGCGGGAAATCGCTTTTAAAATCTTAAATCCCGGATTCATAAACGCATAAATCAGTTTGCGAGTGGGGGTTAAAATACCACCTCGTTAATTTCGTGTTAAATGTAGCGCCGAATCTTAGATCTTCTGGATTTAAAACGATTAGATGGACAACCCTGGGTGGGTTCAATTATGTTAAATACATATCTAGATAGCGACGTAACAAATATGTGCCCGTCAAGTCTTTTGTAATACGCATCTAGCTCCGTAAGAGCTGGCTCGGCCGCAAGTGCGAATTGTTTCGGCCACAGGTGTCTAACCCATTTCGGGACCGAAGACATGGCACGCCAGGGGGGTCTGAAGAAATCCTATTGTTTCCAAAAAGACACTGGCATTGAACGCTAGCTTTCAGCGTTTGCCGTTTAAAGTCCGAATGAAATTTTAGAAGACAATAGTGTTATCTAGCCGGTACGACAGAAATTCGAAACCCGCTATTGTTTACGGTGTTAGCTTTACATTAAATTGGTATTCGGCTAATGTGTTGGGGGTAGGTCTGTATTCTCGACCAGGTTTCAACGCTTTGAATTTCATATTCCGTTGGTCTGTAGACAAATCTTTAGTAGAGTTCAGACCGTACGCGGAAAACGTAACTCAACACTTGCTCTACAGGGGGTTGGTAATTGAGATTTCGAAAACAATGACTTGCAATTACTGCCACGGTGCACAAGTACCTCACGTGCAAATAGTTAAAACGCGCGTTTCCACTCGGTAGAAGCTTCAAGGAATGTAAGTTCATGAGCAACATGAAAACGTGTCCCTCGGAAGCTACTTTGTAAAGCAGAATTTTAAGACCTCGCATGGAGCGCTTTTACAATGCAATAACCGGCATACTTTATATTTCGCCAATTTCATTCGCTTAGTAGTCAAATGCCCGCTTTTAAAAGTGTTTTAAGCATATGTTAGTTAATTTTCCATCGACGTTACATTAACATTTATATCATCATGATGTTTTAACGACAAGCTTTAAGTTTATCGACATTTCGCTATTTTGTACTACATGTACAACTGTTCAACAACACAACTTTCCTTCTATCCGTGCTTTCATACTGCACGCTCTACTAAATTAAAGTGCGTTTCATTTTCCACCGGACCGGACTATTTTTAATTATTATTTTGCGGTTTTTGTTGTTGTATTTCAAGAAATGAACATGCGTCTTGACACGGCACTTGTACCACGTATCCGCGATTTAGTTGTGTTTCGAGATTGTTGTACTCACAAGTCCGGTGCGATAGGGTTTTCATTAGTGATTTCCATCAAATCGCCTTAACCATAGTTAGTTATCGTAAGTGTATTTATCCGGTACTTCAGAAATTGAACGCAAACGGACACAACATGGGGTGAAAGAGTTAAGCGTACTAAACGTCAATAGAAAACATTACTGTCTGGCCACTGATACAACGCACGTGCCCACTTCTAAGAATAATATACATAGTATGCGTTTTTCTTTGAAAATGATAGCAATTTTAGTAGTTGTTGATAGCCAATCATAGAGATGTCTTAAACGTCAGCGGGTTTTAGGAAATACTGAACACGAGACCGTCAGTTTGTGTTTGTTTGTTTGCTTCAATTGTGGAACAGATGTTTATCACACTCACAATAAAATTGACATTCTATACCCTTTGAAACATTTGAACAAACTATCTTCATCTCCAACACTCTCAATAAAATTGGAATTCTATCCTCTATGAAACCTTTTATTAAACTTCCATACTCACAAATACAAAGGCCATTCTATACTCTATAAAACCTTTGTAACACAATATCTTTTGAATAGGATCCCATCCCTCAACAATAACTGAATTCAGATTGCATGCACGTGTTACCATAGGACTCTACTGCAGCCGCGATACACGCTTAACGCCAAAATAAGTTATCGACGTATGTGAATAGGAGGCTCACGGTCCCTTCTCGCGTTCATACTGCGGAAACATACGCCGGAAATATGTGCGCAATATTGATGAAACCACCCCCGCATGGTCATGGGAAATAGTTCAAAATAATTGTAGTATGGTTGCACAGCGGTCCACATGTGCTTGAAGGAATTCAGACTTCTGTTTCATTTTTTTTTTCGCGGTTCTGCCGGGAAGAGCTTCATTTTAAGCGCGCGATATTTGAGAAAATAAAGTTCGTCCAGAGAATCTAAACTTCATTGGTAAATGGTAAGCTATTTCATGGGATTTGCGCTTACTTTTCGGAGAGCGTGATATTGTGACTTTTCCAGGGATTTCGGACGTATGATGAAATGCTATCTATAGCTCGATAGCTGTGCTATTGTCTAGGTGACGTCATCTTTTTGGGAAACCGTGACAGTTGTGATGACATAATAAGGGATGACAATTTAGTACGGGAAATATTTGAATACTACATCGACATAACTTCTTGTTGTCTTAGATCTAATACCGACTTATACGTTTTCCTATCAAAAAGCCAAGGCTTACTATTTCAGAACGTTGTTATACATGTCCGATATGTATAGGTCATTACTCCCATAATACTCAGAAATGAATAAGAAATGGAACAGCATTTGATAAGCGCCTTACTATGTACGCTATATTGTTATCAAATTATGCCACCATAAAGTCTAACAACAAATGGTTAATCTTAGACCCTTACCATTTTTGTTCTTGCGCATGCCTCGCATGTAACCTCCTTTTCTTCCTTATCTTCCTCGACGATTTCACGAGGCTTCTTCTCTTTACTCTTTCCTCCCTTCACGACTAAATTCATCGAACTTAGCAACATCTTGGCGACCCTTTTATGTTCCAGATACTCGATACAAAAGTTAGTCCAAGACAACAAGCACACAAACAATATTCCGTATTTAAAGTTAAATATGGCAGATTGTTCACTCACTATCACCATAAATCGCGTACAGCCCACGCGGCTTGTATTGTATCATAAATTATTTAATGAAACTTCAAACACTGTTTCAACTTTTTTAACGTCCGTTCATGAAGCTAGCGCATTACACAATGAAGTGACATCGATGTTCACTGCGCGATTATAACCACTGACAAACACGAAGGGAAACCGCTCGCGTTTAAACCTTTTATGCCGGGTTCAATGGAAAGTGGACGTTTTCAATTAATATGCGGTTTATTTGTATGGTTATAAACATATGAACACACTTATTTAATAATGAACCGTACAATCGACCTCGTGAACTTGATTTTCACAGTGCGAAGCTCAAATAGTTAAATGATGCTTCAAATTTAGTTAATGCAATAACGATATTTGTGAAGAGAGGACGCAAGATAACGACAGTTTCGACAGTTTATATTCATACAATCGGGCAGAAACGCCCACACATAGTAAACAAAAAGCCATATCAAATGTGTGTCAATGTATTGACGGTACAAGTATGGCTATATTCAAGAAATGCATAGAACTATTCAGTACAATTATATACATAACATTATCTCAGTGTAGAATATTGAGGTTAACAGTATTAACAAAGGACATTGCGATCGTTCAGTCCAATAATTGGAACAGATTAGTGGCATATACATAACATATATTTATCAATACGTATATACAGTGATATATTTTTTAAGTTTAACATTTTATATAATTCCATGAGAGATAGATAAGGTATTCATATGAACCTCGTTCTGGGATAACTAGGCTTAATTCAAGTGCGGAAAGTGTCGTCCTAGATAAGCCTGTGCAGTCCGCATAGACTAATCAGGAACGACACTTTCCGCCGTAACTGGATTTTTGGTAAGAATAGACTTCCTCTGAACTAAAAATTATATTTAAGCGGAAAGTGTCGTCCCTGATAAGCCTATACTGACTTCTCAGGCTTATCTGGGACGACACTTTCCTCTTAAATATAATTTTATATAAAATAAGTTAAATACATGACTTTGCCCGGTTTTCATAGAGCGTGGCTCATACAGTATAATGATGGTAAACATTCAGTCTATGCAATAACGAGTATCGTTTTGTGCAGAGAGATTGCAAGATAAAGACAGTTTAAACAGGTTATTGCCATAAACATCCGGGAAGAAACGCCCACAAGTACATATAAAAACATATAGCCATATAAACCGTATGTCAAGGTTATGACGGCACATATATGGTTATACTTAAGAAATGCATAATACTATTCAGTACAATGATATAAATTACATAATTTCACAGTAGTGTATATAGGAAGACAGTATTAACAAAAGAGATTGCGAATAATCAGTACAATAATATGTACTGATTAGTAGCAGATACATAACAGTATACAAGTATTTATCCATGTATCATATGTATCATATTGATTTCTTTTAATGATATTGTTTATTGTTTCACTTCAAAAGTAAAATCCTCTAAAAATTCTTACAATTATCAAAGTAAATCGCATTCCTCAATAATATAGCATTCGATTGTTTTTTTCGACCGGAATGTTCCATTGTCATATGGCGTATTAAAGGGGAAAAATGAATGGAATAATTAATAATTTAACCGCTGTCATCTGACTTATATTTTCCATTCTGTACACATGTAATAGCTTTTGTATACTTTTGCAGGTATTTTGCGTGGGAAGGTTTAATATATATTGCCTTACATTTCTTCCTTTGTATGAGAGATTATAATATATGAAAATAACATACTGTTTAAAAGGGGGTTAAAGCATATACGAAGGTATCTGAAGCTAATATTCGCAGAAAAAATGTTGTTATTATTTTTCTTAAGCCGAACATTTTCTTTGATTGTCATTTCAACGAACGTTAAGCGTTCATCCCAAATATTGTCTTTAAATATTTTTTAGTCAAAATCGCGCTTTTTTAGAAATTTATATTATTTGGTTTCAGATGGAGTGGTAGCGAAAAAGATATCAGTTGTTAAACAAGAACACATATAACCCAATCGAGTGTGATTATATCGATGTGTTAACAGCCGACTGTAAAATCGCCATCTTTTCTTTCGCAGACAACGGCTAGCGCCTCTGGGTCGCAAATCGCATGAACTTTGGTACTTCTTATAGCCCCGTCACACCGGACTGGCGTCCTTACGGCGACCTTAGACTGTGTTTCTGGAAATGTATGATTGTCGTAGTAAGTACGCCAATGACTGTTTCGGTAAAAATGCTGTCTTTCGCCTTCCCGTCACACCAGCGTCCTGGTTTATGGCGTTCTGCGCGTCCTCACTTAATACGTTCCTCGCGACCTTACCGCGTTCTTACGGCNTACTGACTTCTCAGGCTTATCTGGGACGACACTTTCCTCTTAAATATAATTTTATATAAAATAAGTTAAATACATGACTTTGCCCGGTTTTCATAGAGCGTGGCTCATACAGTATAATGATGGTAAACATTCAGTCTATGCAATAACGAGTATCGTTTTGTGCAGAGAGATTGCAAGATAAAGACAGTTTAAACAGGTTATTGCCATAAACATCCGGGAAGAAACGCCCACAAGTACATATAAAAACATATAGCCATATAAACCGTATGTCAAGGTTATGACGGCACATATATAGTTATACTTAAGAAATGCATAATACTATTCTGTACAATTATATAAATTACATAATTTCACAGTAGTGTATATAGGAAGACAGTTTTAACAAAAGACATTTCGAATAATCAGTACAATAATATGTACAGATTAGTAGCAGATACATAACATTATACAAGTATTTATCCATGTATCATATGTATCATATTGATTTCTTTTAATGATATTGTTTATTGTTTCACTTCAAAAGTAAAATCCTCTAAAAATTCTTACAATTATCAAAGTAAATCGCATTCCTCAATAATATAGCATTCGATTGTTTTTTTCGACCGGAATGTTCCATTGTCATATGGCGTATTAAAGGGGAAAAATGAATGGAATAATTAATAATTTAACCGCTGTCATCTGACTTATATTTTCCATTCTGTACACATGTAATAGCTTTTGTATACTTTTGCAGGTATTTTGCGTGGGAAGGTTTAATATATATTGCCTTACATTTCTTCCTTTGTATGAGAGATTATAATATATGAAAATAACATACTGTTTAAAAGGGGGTTAAAGCATATACGAAGGTATCTGAAGCTAATATTCGCAGAAAAAATGTTGTTATTATTTTTCTTAAGCCGAACATTTTCTTTGATTGTCATTTCAACGAACGTTAAGCGTTCATCCCAAATATTGTCTTTAAATATTTTTTAGTCAAAATCGCGCTTTTTTAGAAATTTATATTATTTGGTTTCAGATGGAGTGGTAGCGAAAAAGATATCAGTTGTTTAACAAGAACACATATAACCCAATCGAGTGTGATTATATCGATGCGTTAACAGCCGACTGTAAAATCCCCATCTTTTCTTTCGCAGACAACGGCTAGCGCCTCTGGGTCGCAAATCGCATGAACTTTGGTACTTCTTATAGCCCCGTCACACCGGACTGGCGTCCTTACGGTGACCTTAGACTGTGTTTCTGGAAATTTCTGATTATCGTAGTAAGTACGCCAATGACTGTTTCGGTAAAAATGCTGTTTTTCGCCTCCCGTCACACCAGCGTCCTGGTTTATGGCGTTCTGCGCGTCCTCACTTAATACGTTCCTCGCGACCTTACCGCGTTCTTACGACGACCAAAGCCGACCATAAGGCGTCCTTGGCGTTCTTACTGCGTTCTTATTGCGACCCTGGCGTCCCCGCAGCGGCGACCACACGGCGACATACCTTGCAGTCAATGATCATTTTCTGTGGCTTTGAGCGGCGACCACATGACGTCCATGGCGACCTTACAGCGACCCTACCACGTCCCTACTACGACTATTGCGTCTCAACGGCGTCCCTACGACGTCCTTAACAGAAAAAACGCCGTAAAAACGCCGGACTTCGGCGACCATTTGAACATGTTCAAAGTGCTCGCCGTGGGCTCGCGTCCTGAGCAATTTTCGGCGTCCTCACTGCGTCCTCTTGCGTTCTTACTGCGTCCCTCCGGCGTCTATGGCGTCCTCACTGCGACCTGGGTCGCCGTAAGGACGCAGTAAGAACAACAGTCCGGTGTAACGGGGGTATTACAGATACATTTCACAACACCGTATTAAGAGACCGATTTGTGGTTTTCTTTATCGAACGCGTCCCAGTTCCAGGGTAATTATATGGGCAGGTATACACTTTGTATTGACATAATTTGTTTGTAAATAATATTGACGTGAGTCAGATTCTATTTAAAGATGTGAAACCTAGGTTCAAGATCCATTTCATTGCCTGTCCGTCTAGCACCGTTTGTTGGTAGACGCACTCGTAAAATCGACCATGGTTCTCCGCCGGTTTCGTTGGTGTGGTCATTTAAAGGTCGCATTGGTGCGAACTAACACACTAAAAACGACGAAAATTTCTATCACTCGTTTGTTATCTAGGTTAGAATTCGGTCAATAGGTAAATCCTAATTCTTACTAGGTCGCTGAAAAAACGAGCAAGCTTCCTAAGCATTTTCTAGCCTTTCTTAATTCTATCGTCGAGTAGCAATCCATTTAAACGTGAACTATCCTATTCCAATGTAATTATGGATTGAAATGATTGGACTTCAGCAATTATGGGTACTACTTTTTGAATTGACCACGAATGGATACACACTGTTTACTGGTATTCGAACGAACGGATGCGCGTCCATGCACATGGGTTCCACCGAACGCACGCTTATTTGTCTTCTTTTGCGTATTCGAACTTTCGTTTGCACACATGTTCTTTCGTACTGATGCACACAAAAAACCTTCCTTAAACATTGCATACACGCGGGTATGAACACAATTTAATGCACTAACGACTGCAATCAGTATGCACGCACTATTTGAATCAATCACACACACAAAAACGCAGACCGCAAAAGCTGTTTTTCTATTGTGTATATTTTAAAAACGTCGTTGTTATCAAACTTTAAATAAAACATTGCAAAAAAACAACAACATAATAACCGCCCTAGTCAGAACCCAGAGTGAGCGCTATCAGATTTCAAATAATTACCGTCTTTTGCAGTTCCCGGTAGCGCGCATACCTAATGAAGTAATTGCGCGGAGGTGCTATACTTTGTCGCCTATCCCTACAATCCATCCACATTTAAGTGCATTCCGCGTGCGTTTCCTTTGTTTAAACAGTATACAGTTTATATTTGATTTAATTTAATTGTAACACGATATTCAGCGGTAAATGGGATTGTAGGTCCGCCAGCCATGAGTATTGGCGAAATGTATCGAAGAATTTGTATAACCGTATTAAAGTTTGTAATTTTATTTAAGGAAAAATTCAGAGAATCGCCTGTCCTTGGTTGATCATTCCTAAACGTACTTTCATGTTAGGGTAATGCATACAATACATAGCATGTCTATACATATAATGAAGCAATACTAGTTTTATAGGAGCGCATCATGAATGCAAATGATTGTTTATTGGAAGATTAACAACAGTGAGTGAGCGATCCATAATGTGAAAATTAAATTGTTTCGAAACGTGCACAGTTATTTTGCAATTGAATTAAAACAAAAAGAATATATGCTACTTATTTGCTTTGTATTTTTTTGTAAGTTTAAGAACGATAGTTTTTGTCAAAGGAAACTTAGCGATATAACGCTTGAGTTTTTAATACAAATAGGTTGTTTGCATGTATGACTTAACATTTTCTCTCATCTACGAGTACACGTAAACTAATAATACAATTCAGTATTACTACGTTATAATATTGTACCTGTTGTTATTTAAAGGACCCATTATAAAACGTTTACAAACTAATGCGTTGTATGTATTTAACGAATTGCGCTATCGAATAACGTGACATTACATTGTGCTTATTTCACCAGTCGATTTAATTATGGAAACAAATTTTCGTCTGTATGTTATTGCCGCAAATAACTTTGGTTCATATCGGCGTTTAATAATATTTTCAAAATTCTTAAAAAAAAGTATTTATTAAATGGCTGCGTAACACATGTGTCTCGTTTTTATAAAGGCTCAATAAAATGTCCATTTTTTCATTTAAAAAGTTGGCCCTAGCGGGTTCGTGAAAATCAGTAGTGCGAGTAGTAAAATTGCTATGAGTGAAATGTACATCAAGTGCCTCTAAACTCTCGCGCGCTATCAATAACGGGACGTAAGTGTATCTACCGACACATATCGAATGTGCATTGCTTTAATACATTTCAATATTTAGTGGGAAATACCGTTAAGATGCAACATATTCCCCAGTCCAGTCTGTTTATATTTATCTATGTATATTACTATATAAGGATTGTTAATTTCTTAAGATCGAATGTGCATTATTGTAATGCATTTCTATATTTAGTGGGAAATACCGTTAAGATGCAACATATTAATATTATTACACAGTCAAGTCTATTTATATTTATCTATTTATATCCCTATATAAGGATTGTTAATTTCTCACGGAAAATAAAGCACGTGAATCTTTTCCATGTAGCCATTCACGCGACTAAGTTATACATGATTCAGGGGATTTTGGTCAATTTGCTGCCTTTAAGGATGAATTGTTGAACTGAAATAACTGCGTCACTCCATTCATCTATTGTTTCCGCGAGTTAATATCATAAGTAGATATTACATGCGCAAAGCTTTGAGGCGAAATACTATGTTAAAATGCATAATAAATCACAGTATGTGGAATTAAGCTGTTATAATTGTTATTTATAATTGTTTCGGATACTTGATACTTATATTGTTTATTTATAATTATTTGTCACTAAAGCGTCACAGTTGAATCATATAGATGAAGAAAGCGCGTTGAAGATATAAATATCTATAAAAATAAAATACTTAAAAACCATGCGTCTCTCATTATACGTTTTTGAGATATTCCAGAAAAAACAATTACACTAAATTATATAAAATGTCGCATTTATTGCGATTTTTCAAACACAAATTATCTTTAATTATACTGGCATATGTTTTATAAACGCATTATTTGTCACGAATCGCTGTCATTTATATTAAATATCGCTTACATAGTATCGCTTGGTCCTTTACAAAGATTTATAGATACTTGATATTTGTAATGTTTATTTATAATTAATATTTGTGACCTGAGTCGTGTGCACAGTTGAATCATATAGATGAACAAACGCCCATTTGAAGAGTGTACTGTCTATAAGAAATAAAGTGATGAACGAATCGTGCGTCATTCAATATAAGTTTTAACGATATTGCCATACACGCAATTACACTAAAATATACAAAATGTCATATTTTTGCAATTATTCAAAAACAAATTACCATTAATTTTCCTTAATTAAGGCATTTTTACAAAACATATTTTAAAATACTTTTTTACTGTATAATTCATGGATAAAATTGTCATGTACCTATGACAATCATAGTTAATATCGCTTACATATGACCATTTCATCTCTAAGAACCATTTATGAATAACTCCGTGTTCGTAATTCTTACTATTACAAGCTTGACGCAGATCGCATGTAAATACTTTTATTGAATCGCTTCAATCATGAAATACACCTTTTCTCCGAGCTATTTTCATTCAACTGAACTTCTGTACGCTCTTTTGACGGATAAATCTTCCATTAACGATTGCAACGTCTGAAGATAACAATTCGCTAAGTGATTAAAATCGCCATAGGCTTTGACACGATATACGCTCAAAATAGTCATTTCACAAATATAATCTGTTTGTGAATCGAGTTGTAATTTTAACGCCCTGTTAGGTCATACTTTGACTTTAGTTGCAATTCTCAAAGTGTTTTATTCGTCCAACTGATGTCGAATAATGACACATCGCTTGCATAACAAAAAATACGATTTTCGCTGAAAATAGTCATTTCCCCGATACAATCAGTTTGTGAACTGAGTTGTTATTTTAACGCCCTTTACGTTGAGAGACTACGATATCAGCTCCAATTCTCATAGAAAGTGTTTTATTCGTCCATCTTATGTCGAATCATGAAACATTACGTGCACATCAACAAACAAGAAGTCGCTATTTAACTTTACTCTTTTTGACATTTTCGAATCATTGTAATTTTCATTATCGTGAAAACGCCCTTAGAATCATCGCGAAAATCGTGTTGTTTTATTTAAAATTAACTCGTACTTCCATACGGCGCAGCGTCTTAACAATTAACTAAGAAGTATTTATCTTAAGTTATATCTATAAAATAATCAGTACGTATCTTTTGTCATAGCATCTTATCCATGAAATAATGAATTATTGCCTGGCTCCACTGGATCCGAACTGTTGTCCTAGTTCATTTGAGCCTCGTTCTGGGAAAATTGGGCTTAATGCATGTACGTAAAGTGTCGTCCCAGGTTATCCTGTGCAATCCGCGCAGGTTTATCAGGGAAGACACTTTCCGCTTTATTAATTGTTCGTTCATAGGAAATCTCCTAAACGAAAATCCAGATAAGGCGGAAAGTGTCGTCACTAATTAGCCTGTGCGGACTGCACTTTACAACCCTTTAGGCACAAGTATTAAACCAAGTTTGCGGACTGCACTTTACGACCCTTTACGCACAAGTATTTAACCAAGTTTGCACAGAACGCGGCTCCTTTCATCATGCTAACGTGTGATATTGCCATTAAAATATCGACACATAATTTGTGAACTCCATCATTTAGTGACAACTACCAACTAAAATATAAAGCGACGGAATTAGCATAAATATGCATTCAGATGTTATTGTCTTTTTTCGACGTTTAATATTCAACAGAGACTATTTACGTACAATAAAATGACAAACTGAATACGAAAACTAGATTTTATACTTCTTTATTCAGATCATCAACAATTCTTTCCAATCCGAAACACATGGTAGCACCAAAACGAATCTCAAATGACTAGAATAAAACAATGCAAGATCAATGCAACCACAGGACTGACGAAAATGTTGCCCGAAATAAATTTTCCGGAAGAAATTCAATACGTTGTTTTCCTTAAACAAAGTATATTTAAAAGCAAATTACTACGAAAACCACTATGTAGTTAAATAATTATTTTCTTAAATATGTAACACGTGTTTGACTGAAAAACAAGCATCACGTGTTGTTCGAAAATGAGTCTTTACTTAACACGTGTTTTAACGAGAGACGTGAGTGCTATTAAATAACATCGTTTATTATTATATTATTTATTATTATTATTTTCTAAAATGTGAAACACGTGTCTGACTGAAAAACAAACATCACGTGTTTTTCGAAAATGAGTTTTTACTTAACACGTGTTTTAACGAGACACGTGTGTGCTCTTAAATTACATGGTGCGAAACAAATTTACTAATGCTATTACAACATATTTCTTTGGGAGAGGCTGAAATACCAGTTTATTGCACACCTTGGGAATTACTTTCGCGTGGCATGTGATTACTAGTAATGAATGCATAGGTCTTAGCCGAATTTTATTACAGAATAATCAAGTCAAATGAGTCTTCTTTTCCCAAGATACTAGATTACTTTCCTATTGAAAAGTGCATTTTCCACCCACAGTGTAAGCTTCTTATATCATCTTAAGGGATCTTATGCCATTGGTTTGTTACACGTGCGCTCTGCTCCACCACGTGGTTGCATTGACAGCATGTACAGGGATTTCTCATTTAGTGTAACATCAATATACATCAATATAACAAAATATGGTACATACAAAAATGAATAATGATGAAGTAATCTCTTTATGTGATTAAACGCGATTTACCATTGGAAACCGTAACAAAACATGCCTCTATGTACACTGTACAAAACATCAATAAATAAATATGAAAATATATGTACACCAACGTTCATTTGCATCTTTATATAAATAAATAAATAATACACAGGTAATAAATAAATACTTTTTCTGGATCATCCACACACTTTGGTCCGCGATTTATAACTTGAAAGTTCACCTATAAACAAAGTTTCAAACAGAACACACGTGTCAGTGTCACGCAGACGTACATTGGATCTGATGACTTTTGGCGCTAAAACACCCGACGAACAAGTTTTTCCAGAAATGGTGCGGTTTTCGCGCCGCTTTAGATGGAAGAAGCACAGTGTCTTTATTTTGCGGAAGCACGAATTTCTGCACATGAACGTTTCTGCTCTTAATCCTCTCCTTCCCCACACAAGTCCGACTATCGACGCACACTTTGTTTCCGGCGGAAGTCACGTGATGCGGGCACGTGGTCGATGACGCCACAGACTGGTTTCGGCTTTCGGGCACTGCCTCGAAGTGGAAGAAGTATTCCTCGGGGCACCGCCAGTTCAGGTTCAGCTGTTGGATGGAGAGGTCGCTGTCTAGGTGGTGCAAGTAGGCGTTCTTGTGGAGGCGTGGCCTGATCATCACGTGACCCAGACTGGTCTGGTAGACGAGGAACACGAGCGCTTCCGGTACTGAGTCGGCGGAGAAATGCGGACAATGCTGCAAAAAGTTAAGAATACACGCGATTAGACATAATTGCGTGAAATTGTTTACCTTTTATATTCAAGATTTTGTTCAAACTTGAGTATTTGCATGTATAATTTTAAATAAAATTGCTTGTCAAACGCACATGTACCTACTAATATGTTTAATTTTCATGTATAATTACATTAACTGGGTTACATTTCACACATTTCTATACTTATTAACAGTCCGTATATGTTTATATTTCATGTTTTAGACATTGATTTTACTTTTTTAAGCTAAGATTTTGTATAAACATATCTCCTGTACTTGGAATATCAAACGGATTGTGTTTTGTGTGCTATTTCATATCCCCAAAGACATTAACTACTGGTTCTACACATGAAACGGACTAGAGTTTTAATTAGCCTTAGGCTTTCCATGCAATCGAGCTAAAATAAATAGTTTAAAACTAATATACACTTACATTTAATTCTAGACTCATGGTCTGGGATGTGGTGAGGTAGAAGTCTCGGTCACAATCGAGGGCGAACACGACTGTATCCATCCGACAATGTTCTTCGCCTTGTGTTTCTAGTACTCGCTTTCGGAAGATACCTATAATTCGGACAGCAGATTAATAATTAACAAAAATGATAAAGATAATATATATATATATATTTTTTAATTTACCGTTACTCGTGTCTGTATTTTGTATAACGATTTGTTGTATTTTTTTTTTAATTAATTTTAATATGTTTAGTCGGGTGTGTTACGGAACTGACTTAGTCATAATCTCAAAAGTACAAAAATTAGAACATAAATTGAGGATGCATGTATATTGCACCGTAAGATATACTTACATGTGCTGTCTAAGGTATTCGTGGACTTGAGACCGATCGTGTAGTAAAACTGGTCCACGCTCAAACACAGGTCGTCACCGGTGGTGATGGTGACGCGATCCCCAACCGTGCTTTCGAGATCTGAAAACAACACAAGCATATTTGCATAAACATTCAATCATTCAAATTAAAAAAAACAAACATTTTTAGACTTAAATGCAAATGTGACCAATAATACTCACAAGTATGTAATCTAGAACAAATCATTAATGGTTGAAATGGTTTCCACAAAATAATAATTATTTCGTTGTTATTAAATATAAAATAAACAATTATTAAAGATGAATTATGAAATAAATAGCATGAACTTTTCTTCGTTGTTTTTGACTAAATCGTTCCACATTAAGAGAAAATTATGCAACATGAATACAAGGCTACGTGCTCCCTACGGGTAGGTATCGTTACGTACCAGAAGTGTGTGAGGTTCTGGATGGTGTGGGGCTCGGGTTTGGAAACTGAAACACGGAATTGTCCACCTGAAAACACACAAGTGTCATTGCTATTAATTGTTATACAATATTTCTTTAAATATGACAATAACATACATTAGATTGGACATACTATAAAATTTACATACACGGAGATATTCCGCGAAAAGTAATATGACATGGGGCAATAGATCTACTGTGGTATTTTTAATAATTACGAATAGATTTTTATGTGTTTTATCTGATAGTTGAGACATGGTGCACTTTGCAGACACAATAAACCGGATTTGTGTTTGTATACGTGCTATTTCTATACTGAAATGTTTTTGACAACACGGTGTATTAATGTGGGCGAAATAAGATACGCATGATATAAAGCCAGGTTTTATTTCATACAAGTGTCTTAATATCACATGTCAACACTATATTATCTGAAATTGAAACTCATAAGTAATTTATGGAATGCGATGAATTAAATAGTAATATCTCAGAGTTTTATTACTACACCATAACAACTATTTGCAAACATCGCAGAACATATACGGTCATTTTATGCCTACGTCGCGAAAATAGATAACGCGTGCGGGACAGCAAATGTATTTAAACTGTAAGCCTTTAATGCACTAATTTTTCGGGTTCACAGTGGTCGGCCTCAGCGGGAAATCGTTTTGAAAAAATATTAAATCCCGGATTCATAAACGCATAAATCATCGAGTGGGGGTTAAAATACCACCTCGTTAATTTCGTGTTAAATGTAGCGCCGAATCTTAAGATCTTCTGGATTTAAAACGATTAGATGGACAACCCTGGGTGGGTTCAATTATGTCAAATACATATCTAGATAGCGACGTAACAAATATGTGCCCGTCAAGTCTTTTGTAATACGCATCTAGCTCCGTACGAGCTGGCTCGGCCGCAAGTGCGAATAGTTTCGGCCACAGGTGTCTAACCCATTTGGGGACCGAAGACATGGCACGCCAGGGGGGTCTGAAGAAATCCTATTGTTTCCAAAAGACACTGGCATTGAACGCTAGCTTTCAGCGTTTGCCGTTTATAGTCCGAATGACATTTTAGAAGACAATAGTGTTATCTAGCCGGTACGACAGAAATTCGAAACCCGCTATTGTTTACGGTGTTAGCTTAANTAATTGAGATTTCGAAAACAATGACTTGCAATTACTGCCACGGTGCGCAAATACCTCACGTGCAAATAGTTAAAACGCGCGTTTCCATTCGGTAGAAACTTCAATGAATGTTAACTTCATCAGCAACAAGGAAACATGTCCCTCAGTAATTACTTTGTCTAGTAGAATTTTAAGACCTCGCGTGCAGCGCTTCGACTATGCAAAAACTTACGTCCTTCATATCTCCTCTAATATGTCATTCGCAAGTCAAATGTCCGCTTACGTGCGTAAACTATATCTAAGTATATTTTCTTATAGAGCATCAAAGTTACCATTAAAGTATTTAACATGCTTATGCTTTAACGACAAGCTTTAACTTTATTTTTTGTTATTGTTTTGTGTTGTATTTCAAGAAATGAACATGCGTTTTGACATGACACTTGTAATAAGCATCCGTGATTTATTTGTTATTCAGGATTGATGAACTTCCCAAGTACGGTGCGATAGGATTTTCATTCGTGATTTTCATCAAATCGCCTTAACCCTACTAATATATCGTCAAGATATCGTAAGTGTATTTATCCGGTACTTCAAAAAAAAAATGTACGCTAATGAAAACAACATGGGGTGAAAGAGTTAAGAGTACTAAACGTCAATAGAAAACATTACGGCCTGACCACTGATGAAACGCAAGTCCCCACTTCTAAGAATAACATAAATAGTGTGCGTATTTTCTTTGTAAATGATAGCAATTTTAGTAAGCGTTCATAGCCAATCATCGGGATGTCTTAAACGTCAACGGATTTGAGGGAATACTGAGCACTTGACAGTCAGTTTGTGTTCGTTTGTTTCTATTGTGCGACAGATATTTATCGCACTCACAATAAAATGGACATTCTATACCACATTTAACCTTTGAACAAAATATATTCGTCTTCCGCAGTCAACACTCACAATACAAAGGACATACTATACTCTATAAAACCTTTGTAACGAAATATGTTTTGAATAGTATCCCATCCCATCCCTCAACAATAACTGAATTCAGAGTGCGTGCACGTGTTACCGTGGGATTCTACTGGAGCCGCGATAAAGCCATAATGAGTTATTGGCGTATGTGCAAAGCAGACTCACGGTTCCTTATCGCTTTCATGCTGCGGATATCCCGTTAAATACGCCGGAAATCTGTACGCAATATATTGATGAAACCACCCCCGCATGGTCATGGGAAATAGTGCAGAATTATTGTAGTATGGCTGTAAAGCTATCCACGTGTGCGTAAAACAATTCAGACGTCTGTTTCATTGTAATTTGTTTTACATTTTTTCTCTCGCAATTTCGCCGGAAAGCGCTACATTTTAAGCGCGCGCTATTTGAGAATATAGTACTCGTCTAGAGAGTTCTGAATTCAATAGTAAATAATTAGCTATCTCGTGGGATTCGCGCTATCGTTTCGGAGAGCGTGATATTTTGACGTTGCCGGGGATTTCCGACGTATGATGAAATGCTTTTTAAAGCTCGATAGCTGTGTTATTATCTAGGTGACGTCACCTTTTGGGAAACCGTGACAGTTGTGATGACATAAGTTAGGGATGACAATTTAGTACGGGAAATATTTGAATACTACATCGAAATAACTTTTTGTTGTCTTAGATCTAATACCGACTTATACGTTTTCCTATCAAAAAGCCAAGGCTAGCTATTTTAGAACGTTGTTATACATGTCCGATATGTATAGGTCATTACTTCCACAATACTAAGAAATGAATAAGAAATGGAACAGCATTTGATAAGCGCCTTACTATGTACGCTATATTGTTATCAAATTATGCCACCATAAAGTCTAACAACAAATGGTTAATCTAAGACCCTTACCATTTTATTTCTTGCACACGCCTCGCATGTAACCTCCTTTTCTTCCTTTTCTTCCTCTATGATTTCACGAGGCTTCTTCTCTTTACTCTTTCCTCCCTTCACGACTAAATTCATCGAACTCAGCAACATCTTGGCGACCCTTTTATGTTCCGGATACTCGATACAAAAGTTAGTCCAAGACAACAAGAACACAAACAATATTCCGGATTTAAAGTTAAATATGGCAGATTGTTCACTCACTATCACAATAAATCGCGTACAGCCCACGCGGCTTTTATTGTATCATAAATTATTTAATGAAACTTCAAACACTGTTTCCACTTTTTTAACGTCCGTTCATGAAGCTAACGCATTACACAATGAAGTGACATCGATGTTCACTGCGTTAATATAACCACTGATAAACCACGGTAAATATTTCCGCTAACATTCCATTCATAGCATTTCTACATTTAACCACAACGTATGTTGGTTTTACAGCGCGCTAATCAGTTTATATATCACAACGCTCTATAAACAGTTCGTATTAAGTCATCGCCCACTATAGCCACTATTAGTCTCGTATCCATACGATAACTCCGCCCTCTAGTTTAAACCAAAGACGCTGATTGGCTGACGGCTTATTGGTTAAAGGGGTAATACTCCACTATATGATTGTTTTACGATTGTTTGATAAATCCATGGTATTTGTATGCGATGGATTTGTACGCAATACATTGACAGGGATTAAGGGTGTGTATCATGAAACCTTACGGAAACACCATAGTGATTCAAAAGATAACTTTTCAATGGTTAATAATCTATTAACTGATTGTTATAATGTGTTTGATAATTCTCGATGATATTTGTATGCGATGGACTTGTGGGCAACGAATCGACAGGGATTAAGGGTGGGGATCACGAAACCTTACGGAAACACCATAGTGATTCAAAAGATAACTTTAAAACAACATCAATATCACATTAGTCACGAATGATTTTTTTTGACTGGGTTCGGGAGTTGTATGATTGTGGTTGTATTGGTAATGCTCTTACTCAGATAATGTTTGAAAGGAGGAATACAATTGTAATACAGATTTTGTATTGGTCGCGCATTTTTCGGCGGATTAAAATAAGTAATATTGAATAACTATATAAATCATAGTTGGATAAACGCTAAGAAAATAGTCGCATGGCTTCTTAACATTCCTAA
This sequence comes from Dreissena rostriformis, assembly GCA_007657795.1. Lineage (NCBI taxonomy): Eukaryota > Metazoa > Mollusca > Bivalvia > Myida > Dreissenidae > Dreissena > Dreissena rostriformis. The sequence goes on along the minus strand of VMBQ01006017.1, from coordinate 35,333 downwards.
ATATGATATAAATAAAAATTAATATTATGTTCATGATTCATGACTTCACAATTTAAGAATTGATTAACAGTTTATAAATTTGTTTGTTTGAACATTTATTTTTGTCGCTCTTTGGAAATACTGCAGTTAATTTGCAGTAAATGGCAAATGTCAGAATATATTGCAAATGCAAAGTAATGTAAACGAACAGAATGAGTTTTGTGGTATTCTATTAATAAAACGAAGGTCAACATTGCAGACAAGTTTTCCAATTTTAACTTGCGTGACATTAACAGAATGACATTCCCACGATTGTGAACTATTGGTTATTATCTGCAGATAAAACAGAATTCTGTGGGGGAAGTATTGCACGACATAAATACAATGTTTACTGCAGGGGTGAGCCATTTTCAAAATTCAATCTTTTATAGTTGTAAACGCCTGTCGACAGTGGTTGGACACGAACAGACATATATCTGTGGCGTTCTTTTAACAATACGAACCCAAATGGTTGAGACTTACAGACTTTTAAAAGACCAGACATATTTTTGTGGCGTTTCTACTAAAACGAAGTTCAATATCATCAGACCACAAGTTTTAAATTACGTGGCGCTTACAGACTGGCGTCCATACGATTGTGAACTGTTTGTGGTTATAAAACACAATACTGCGGAGGTAGCATTGCACGAAATAAATAATATGTTTACTGCAGCGGTTAGCCATTTTGTCAAATTCCATCTTTCGTAGTTGTAAACGCCCGTGGTCTACCCATGTTTGAGTCAGTTCAACAAGTATATCTCACGTATAGAAAGAGTATTGATCCCAACATAAGTCGTGTTCTTAGAAAACTGGGCATAATGCGTGTGCGTAAAGTGTCGTCCCAGATTAGCCTGTGCAGTCCGCACAGGCTAATCAGGGACGACAATTTCCGCTTTTATGGAATTTTTCGTTTAAATGATGTCTCTTCTTAGCGAAAATCCAGTTAAGGCGGAAAGTGTTGTCCCGTAATCTGGGACGACACTTTACGCACATGCATAATGCCCAGTTTTCTCAGAACGCGACTCATTATTCTGTTGTTCCTTTTTTCTCAGGCTGATTTCACGTTAAATACATAATCATTCAATGCACATGCGAAATACAAGTGAGCGTGTACGTACTTTAAAAGCGAATTTTCGGGAGTGACTTTAATCTTAAGTCCTTCTTTTTATTTAATGTGCAATGTCAATAATTTCGTTCGGAATTTATCTTACTATCTGTACGAATATGACTTGGCTCATTCGCAATTTAATGGTAATATATATAATCAGTTATCATAACCATGTAAGGATGTGTGGTCGGGGTCGGTTCGTGATGCCGATACAATTACGCCTTTTAAGTCTAGACATATGCCACACGATCCACGACGAAAAGCCTACTTTCTGAGAGTACAGGTTTGAGGCATACAGTAATCCAAAGACCTAAAGCCCGAGACTTTCAACTTTTTTTAGAGCATGACATTCGCTAAATATTGAACGTTTTTTCCACTAGTTTCCAGTACTGACACACTAGCCCATCAATAAACCAGACAACATGCAAATAATGGCAATATATTTTTTAAACATTTAGTTACACATTCAACAGCATTTTCTTCGCTATACGATTCATAAATATAAACTGGAATATTGAATTCAGACTTTAGAACACATAGCACATGCCTGTTCCACTTGACATAACAATATTATTACATTCACTTGTTAATCTATTTAAACATGCTCACGTGGTACTCTCTAATTTTGATATGAACTTGATAGTGTAATTTTCGCTGTAAGATGGACCTGTATTAGTTTGAAATAATTGTAATTGCAAGAAAAAAAAGTTCAATAACAAAAAGTGCAACCCCCCTGGATTCCTGCATGGGACCTCGAGAAGCAAAAACCTACTCGTTACCACTGCGCTATTCGGAGGCTTACAAAGTGCATTTCAAACGCTATGTTAGTAATACGCGAATTTTTACAAACTATCAAAGGTAAAAGTTACGAACGCTGTATTATTAAACTGATTTTGACTATAAGAATAAACCATAAACGAACCTATACCTTTAAGAGTTTTAGTCAGGTATGTTCTTTCACTTCTTTGAATATTACGTATACATTCTTTAAACAAAAAAAGACATTTTTTTGTGTGGAAATTGTCGTATTTCTAAACATGCCCCTTTAAAGCACTTTACTAACAACTCTTAAGAGCTGTTCCGATTCTGAGCGTATATTTTAAGAATTGTTCTCAGTTCTATTACAAAAACATTTATCAAATCATGTAAGAATAGAAATAATGTCCGCATAAGCTTGCATCATGTGGGGACCCAGGGTTTGCCCCAGCACTTTTACCTCATTAACTTTACTAGGCTTACGAAAGTTGTGACAAATTTTCCATTTGCGCTATTTTATATACGTATCTATATATAGGGGAAACCCCGCCCCCTTTAACGTCATTCTATTTATAGATTGTAACTTTGTACGCTAAATTTACATCAGAGCAAGCGATCACTTGACCAGCTTTCGTCAGGATGATGAAAACATAGATTCTATAAATAGACGTCACGCAATATAAAGAATGTTTTGCCATTCTTCACATGATTTAGTGCGAATAAGTAGTACAAGTAATTTTTGAGCAGACGGAAATTCCAGCTAAACAAGCAACCAGTACACTCGAACTTAAAGGGACGGTTCACAGGGTGGTTATTATACGTTGTGCGCATAATACTCTCAGGACATCCATTAAACGTTTAACGTTACATGTGTAATGCTCGTTCACACCTTGAAGAATGCACGGAAATAAAGGAGCCCCGCTCTGGGAAAACGGGGCTTGATGCATGTGGGTAAAGTAACGTCCCAGATTAGCCCGTGATTAATTAGGGACCACTCTCGCCGCTTTAGGATATTCTTCGTTTAAAGAAAGTATCTTCTTAGCGAAAATCCAGTTAAAGTGGTACGTGTCGTCTCTGATTGGCCTGTGCGGACTGCACATGCTTATCTGGGACGACACTTTACGCACATGCATGCATTTTGAAACTAGCATTGTAAACTGTTCCTTTAAAATGTAATTGACACGCGGACGTCTTAGCGTGTTATCGGAAATTGAGATCTCCTGCCACTTATCTCGAATGCGCATCCTTGAAAACTGCTTTGGGAGGTGAATTCGGTAATTGTTTCGAATGTTGTTGATTGTGGGAATGTTGAATACGCGAGTGAAACGCCCCCTCTACACGATTTTTTGCGCGTGCATACTTTAATTTTCCTGTATTAGAAATAATAAATTAATCAGCAATGACAGCGCACACAAAGGGATTTGTTTTCTCTCACGTTTTATTTCTCATTTTAACGATTTCCATACTTGACGTGATGTTATGAAGAACTTCCTGGTCGCTGCACAATGCATGCGTCACACATACGCTTCGATGAGACAGCCTCAGCATCTTACTTAACCCTTTCATGCTGGGAAATTTGTCGTCTGCTAAAATGTCGTCTGCTGAATTTCTCAAATCAGCATTTTCTTCATTTTTTTTCAAAGAATACTATCAGAATAGCAAACAGTTTGGATCCTGATGAGACGCCACGTTCTGTGGCGTCTCATCTGGATCCAAACTGTTTGCAAAGGCCTTCAAAATCCGGTTCCAGCGCTCAAAGGGTTAGCTGTGGTATGGGAATAGAAAATGAAGAAAATTTGAGTCCCGTTATGGGAAAACTGGGCTTAATGCATGTGCGTAAAGTGTCCTTCCAGATTAGCCTGTGTAGTCCGCAATCTGTCATAACTCAATTTTCGTTTAAAAGAGACTTCATCAAAATTCAATAAAAGAGAAAAGCGTCATCTCTAATAAACCTATGCGTACTGAACAGGCTAATCTGCCGAGTTACTTTACACAAATGCATTAAGCCTTGTTTTCCCAGAACGAGGCTGAGTAAAAATATGATATTGTATAATAACAATATTAAAGGGCGTGATTCTTCGGGTCGTCTGCATTCAAATTTCGTTAAAACTTACAACTAATATACGAATTTTCAACGAGTGTTAAACTTATTTTTTCCGTGGGTTGTTTTTGTTGTTGTTGTGTAAGCTCTCAAAAAATCGTTATGTCCAATTTTGATCGGTCACAGTATTATTTTTAATAGTAAACATTGTAAACGTGAAATCGAGCCTTCATGTCCGTATTTGTTCCAGTACATTTACATAACATTTATTTCAAGGTGCACCATGTAGAAGATATTCCCTAGTTATTTAACCCTTTGCATGCTGGGAAATTTGTCGTCTGCTAAAATGTCGTGTGCTGAATTTCTAAAATTAGCATTTTCTTCATTTTTTTTTCAAATAATACTATCAGAATAGCAAACAGTTTGGATCCTGATGAGACGCCACGTTCTGTGGCGTCTCATCTGGATCAAAACTGTTTGCAAAGGCCTTCAAAATTCGGTTCCAGCGCTTAAAGGGTTAAAAATGCAAACAGTATTTAAACTCGATTCCACAAATTCGTCAGTTTAAAATCTCGTCTTTAGAAAACTATTGTTTTCCAACACCGAGCTATGGTTACTGTCTGTTTATATAAACCAGGTCAAATACAGTTGATTTAGAGCGACGGGAGATTAGCGATTTCCCTTGACGGCAGTTGTAAACAAATATAAACACTTGTAATACACGAGAACGGATATCGGAATGTGCGCGTATCAGTTGAGGAAATATGAATGAAAGCGAAATGCGAACGATAACTGGGTTTATATAGCCTACAATAGTCTATACCGTTGAAATTTGAAACAAACAAGAAAAAATAAATCATTATTTTCAGAATTGAAGTGTCAGATCAAATTTCAGTTTTTATTATTATACTCATTTTTCGGTATTTTAAAAGTGACCCCCATTAAAAACGGCTCTTTTTACACTCTCCCCGTGTGCGGATCGTACCCGGGACTGAATTGTCGCTATGCGGATACCATATCCATTACATTATTGCGAATATAAAATATATCATTTAACAAATACCATTCAAGCTGTACACGAACTTTAGATTAAACATTTTAGGCTGGAGCATACAATGTAATGCCGTTTTGACTAGAAAAAGAGAACAGTGTTGTCGAATGGGGAATATTAAAGAATCTACAGCCACTTGAATATTGAAGACTCGCTTAGGCAAAACGGGGCTTAATGCATGTGCGTAAAGTGTCGTCCCAGTTTTGTGACGACACTTCCCGCTTTTATGGTATTTTTGGTTTAAAGGAAGTCTCTTCTTAACGAAAGTCCAGTTTATGCGGAAAGTGTCGTTCCTGATAAGCCTGTGCGGACCGTACAGGCTAATCAGGGACAACACTTTACTCACATGCAATAAGTCACGTTTTCCCAGAGCGCGGCCCAAATGTATCTGCACATTTTTGCACGAAGATCCGAGAAAAAAAAACGCAATCCCTCCATAAATATATACATATTTGGCTGTATTGTCTCGGTATTCAAAAAGATTACTTACATCAACAAGTTAGGTAACTGTGAAGCCAATTAATGATTTGATTGTCATATTCTGACAACAATATCTCGAAATATCATCTTTTACATTGACCGTTTCTGCCTATTAATAATCTAGTCGTCGGGTATCGAATGTCAGTTACGATGGGTGTGTTATTTCAAGTAAGGTGGAATTTCATAAATTATTAGCATACTTGAAGCGGCGGCTTAACAAAGGGGATTATCGCTAGATAAGTTGCCATTAATCCCCGCAGCACTTATTAGATTTGGCGGCATAACTTGTGAGCAATCACGCGGCTAAGCGCTGCAATTGTCTAAGGGCGAGATGGCGGTCTCTTAACATGTTAATCGTCTGATCGGGTCACTATTATAAAGGTTTAAGTCAATATTATCCTTAAATGTGCTATTAAATTTAGGCCTACGCGAANGGTACACACAGCGGCTATTAAATCACTGAACTTATCCGCCAGAACGCACGTCCGTCCGTCCCGATTTGTTTTGTAGACACAACAGACACAGCAGGGCTTGGTGGATTTCGCTCAAACTCTATTCAATATTTTTATTTGTAAATGGTCAATAATAAACACATGAAGTCTTACAAACTTATTTAAATGGTCTAGAGCTATATGTTATCCTGGTTCTGTGAACATTCGGCTTTATGCAAGACCTCCTTTAAACGAAAAAATCTAAAAAAGTGGACATTGTCTTCCCTGGTTAGCCTGTGCGGGATGCACAGTCTAATCTGGACGACAATTTACGCACATGAATTAAGCCCAGTTTTCCCAGAACGAGGCTCATTTAATGCCGAACTGTCGAGTACCCTGAAACAAACTTCATTCTTTTGGCCTTACGATTCGCCTTAAGTGGTATTGCGGAGGATGGTCTACCTGAATAGGATCTATCAACATGATAGTATTCTTGTATTCAGTTAAATACCTCATTTATGGTAATAAAAAACAGGTGCATTGAAGAAACATTATAGATTCTTTTAAATCAGCTAGCTTTGCACTTTGTGGTTGATGACTTGTTTATTAAAGCCAAGGGCATACGGAGGTTTGCACGACCGGTTTTAAGGAATTTAAACACTGTACACTCGGTTTGAACGAAAATCAGTTATGTAGGATCCTAGAGTGTAAAATTACCACACTGTATTGCTGAAATATGAGTAGTTTAGTCAATGAATGGGGATGTGAGGGATGGGGAGGAAAATAATGTTGTTGGCGCCTCTTTCCGTCGGTTCGTTAAAACGTAGTCAAACTTGGTTTACGTTCAATATCTCAATAATATAGTTTTTACTTGTTGATTGCACTGTATTACACCTCTCCATTGATTGTGTGTTGAGTAGGTCAAAGGTCAATTTCACAGAGGTCATTCATGAAAAAGGGGTTTCCACTATACTCAATATCTATATAACACTTACAATTTTCATTAGTGAATGTTTTTTTTTTCAGGCCCATATAGCTTTTGAGAAATATATGGCAAATGTCAAGGTCGCAGGTTTCTGTTATATAAAACTGGTATTGGACACACATAAAGAACTACAGTGTCCATTGACTAACTGATTGACTGACTATCTGAAAAAAGAATGAAACAAATGTTTTTGATGAACCTATCGCATGTCGCATTTCCTGGAAAACATCAATGTAGCAGGCATCTATATTTATATAAACTTCAAGGCTTTCTTATATATTGTTCTGAGATAAGACGTAATACCGACATTTTTTTGTTTATTCAAACGCTTCTGATGTTAATGGTCAAATTTGAATTGCTCTTTGAGGGAATTTGGACAATAGTTGACCACCATCGAACACTGTCTTGCGTGCAACATTCCCAGGTTTACAATTAATGTCGTGTCAAATAGAGAACACATAGCTTTATTTGCCTCGTTGTTTAATCCATTAACTTCAGCACTACAACTCGTTGGTTATTGGCTGTTGAACAACGATAAACAGAAACGTATTGATGAAATGTGTCGTGTTCTGAGAAAACTGGGCATAATGCTTGTGCGTAAATTGTCATCCCAGATTAGCCTGTGCAGTCCGCACAGGCTAATCGGGGACGACAATTTCCCCTTTTTGGAATTTGTCGTTTAAATGATGTCTCTTCTTAGCGAAAATCCAGTTAAGGTGGAAAGTGTCGTCCCTGATTAGCCTGTGCGGACTGCACAGGCTAATCTGGGATGACACTTTACGCCCATGCATATTGTCCAGTTTTCTCAGAACGCGACACAAATTTGACTGGTTTGTACCAAGGTGAACCAACACACGAGTGCAGATAATACATGTGTGCACATGTATGAACATAAACACACTTGTGCTTGACTGCACATACACTTATATTCGGGTTGTTAAGTTCAACTAATGGCCGCACCATCAAACGAAATATTAAGGTTTGTCATATTTTGTAATCTTTTCTTAAAACCAATAATCCACTTCCACAATACTTTCATGAATTTGAATAAAAAAGATCGTGATGTCTGTCCGAATTATGTGATTAGGCTATTGACACAAACCTGCTTGTCCATTATTTAGACTGTAATAATAATATTGCATAAGAGAACATTGTGTTCGTTTGAAAACAAAACACGCAACAAAAACAACAACGTTAGCATTCGTAGTATATATTACATCATTTATTGCGTTTTGAATGGGAATTAGTTATAATGCTGGAAACACAAAGACATTGAGAATAATACAATTGCCACTTTTGTATTGCCAGAAGTGTTTGATTATATAAATATGTACACATTGATAAATGGGTGTTAAACAATTCAACACGTATTGCAATAATAAAATATGACTGAACTCATGGATAATTGAATGATTTTTCGTTAAAAAGCTTTATTTAAATTAATAAAATTATTATTGTGACTTTATGTGACGTTTTATAGTTTTAACTTTGTTGCTTATTACACGTGATGCACATACGTGTTTCGTCAGTTTATTATGTTGCAGCCGGGTAATGACATTTAATGTGACGACAGAAAATCACAAAACAACAAATGCTAAAGGTTTATTCACTAAATAACAAAAAACTCCACTTTATGGTCTTTTTTGCGATAGAACAGTAGAAGCAACTACAGTTCTGTATTCCCAAGCTTGACTTAATCCCATGGGTGGTAAATGCAGCCCATTGATGTCATTTAAAATTCATTTCACATGAACTATTTGTGAGTCTTGCTTTGGGAAAACGGGACTTAATGCATGTGCGTATAGTGTCGTCCCAAATTAGCCTATCTGGACTGCACACGCTTATTAGGGAAGACACCTTCCACCTAGACTGGATTTTCGTTTAGACGAAATATTATATAAAAGCTGAAAGAGTCGCCCCGGATTAGCTTGTGCGGACAAAACAGGCTTATCTGGGACGACATTTTAAGCATATGCATTAAGCCCGGTTTTCCAAGAACGCGGCTCATTAAATCATTTTCCGAGAAAATAGCTTAACCTTGTACATGGATGACTCTACTCCAACTCGTAATTGTCATCATCATTGTTATTCATGTCACGAGGAGGCAAGATGAGCACAAGATCTTCCTGCTCATGAGCAGCATCTTCTATCTGCAGCTCTACATCTACATCCAAGTTATTCGCATGGATCCGGAAAACTGCGTCATCGTCGATAATGAGGTCATCACCGTCGTCATGAACCTCTACATCCAAGTTATTCGCGTGGATCCGGATAACCGCGTCATCATCATCATCGATACTGACGTCATCACCACCGTCGTCTACGTCATCGGCGCTGTCCGTGCTGCTACCGCTCGTGCTGGAACCGAACTCGGTGGGCCCGACGTAGATGAAGTCGGGTACGGCGGTCAGGAGGCGCTCTTTCTCGACGTCGATTCTCCGCCAGTCGTCGGACGTCAGGCCGGGCACCGTTAGGTTGATGGACTTCAGGGCTACAAAGGTCATTGTGAAAACTGGGCTTATTGCATGGGCGTTAAGTGTCGTCCCAGATTAGCATATGCAGTCCGCACAAGCTAATCTGGGACGACACTTTCCGGCAAAAGTAAACTTTCGCTAATTATAAGGTAATAATAATGACGTCATTTCTATGAAACAGTGCATATGAAGATGTTCTTTTTTTCACTTTTTAAACATTGAATAATCATTTTTATTTGTGAGCGAAGCTCACAAATAATGCAGACGTAATTTTGGAAATCAGTTTGCCTTAGCTACGGTAGGGCCCGTAACCCATGACTGCCTGTGTGGATAACTCCAGTCAAATTTAGCAGACGACNTACATCTACATCCAAGTTATTCGCATGGAGCCGGAAAACTGCGTCATCGTCAATAATGAGGTCATCACCGTCGTCATGAACCTCTACATCCAAGTTATTCGCGTGGATCCGGATAACCGCGTCATCATCATCGATACTGACGTCATCACCACCGTCATCTACGTCATCGGCGCTGTCCGTGCTGCTACCGCTCGTGCTGGAACCGAACTCGGTGGGCCCGACGTAGATGAAGTCGGGTACGGCGGTCAGGAGGCGCTCTTTTTCGACGTCGATTCTCCTCCAGTCGTCGGACGTCAGGCCGGGCACCGTCAGGTTGATGGACTTCAGGGCTGTAATAACGGTAATACCGAGTCTTGTTCTGGAAAAACTGCGCTGAATGCATGTGCGTAAAGTGTCGTCCAATATAAGCCTGTGCAGAACGCACAGGCTAATCTGGGACGAAACTTTTCAGCAAAACTATATTTTTGCTAAGAAGAGACTTCATTTATACGAAAGCTACCATACAAGCAGAAAATGTCGTCCCGGATTAGCGAAGATATTGGTGAACATTTGTTCGATGGGGCTGATACTGATGCTGCTGCTGCTGATGATGATTCTAATTCAAAGTTCTGTATGTGCGTAACAACAGCTTATTTTGCCGAATATACAAATATAAGCTACACCTTAGGCATCCGATGATCGTTGTCGCGTTTTTTACGGACAGCTGTGTCTTGACCTGCATATGCATCGTTAACGTGGTGGACAGAAAGACCGATAGATGAACAGATAAAAATAACGCTGAATCGGCGGAGTTGAAATTAAATGAAAAAGAAAACAGTGCCACATTATCATTATTAACATCTCATTTCATTTCCAAAGCAAAATGTGATAAGTTTTTCACTCGTCTTTTTTCCTACATGTATAGTTTTTTTTTTATAAACAATTAAAAATATAATAAATCAAGTGTATAGCTAAATAAAATCTGTCCACCTAGTATTGTGCCAAAAGGGAATTTTCCTCTGTTGCCTCGTGAATTAAAATCGATATTATACCAGTAATTTTGTTTTGGCTTTAGAAGAATCATTACGTTCAAATAATGACGTCATTTCTTTGAGAAAGTAATTATGAAAAATCAATAATATCTTTCACTTTTCAAACAGTGAATTATCAGGTTTAAAATCCATTTTATTTCGATACCTAATGAAAGAATACATAGCACACACGGCCAAATCAAACCAAGGTCGCCGTGGCATATTGGATATGATGTCCGCTTAGCGACCGGGAGGTCACGGGTTCGATCTCCACGGTGGGAGCATTCTTTAGATCTCCCTCTAGGAGAAAAGTACTATTTCTACCCGGGAAACGGATTCGAGAGCGTTTTAATAAGCCTTAATGTTTCGATGAAATCGAGCTAAAATAAATCAGGTTTAAACTAAACATATGAATGCACACAAAGCACACATGGCTAAATCAAACCTAAACCTCTCCTGAGCTCAATTGACCGTTGTCGGCTCAGGCACCAGTTAAAAGTACCCCGGGTACTCTTAAGTATACTACAATTTACCCCCAGTACGGAAAATACGCTTCAAGACACCCGGTCATACTCCGGGGAACTTTTAAGTACAGTTTCCGTACTCTCTTTGTAGTATACTTAAGAGTACCCGGGGTACTTTTAAGTAGTACCTGAGCTGACCAATCGAGCCTATCCTCACCTATTCGGTTCTGATGCCGCAACTTCATGATCTCTATGATGGTGTCGGCGGACAGGCGCGCCTGCACACACAGGTCCTCCATGTGCCGACACCGACGGAGCATGAAGAGCAGGCCCGCGTCGATGCGCTCGTGCTGCTCGAACAACATCGCGAAACTGTCTGAAGTCAAGGGCATTTGTGTCGTGTTCTGAGAAAACTGGACAAAATGCATGTGCGTAAAGTGTCATCCCAGATTAGCCTTTGCAGTCCGCACAGACTAATCAGGAACGACACTTTACGCTTTTATGACATTTTTCGTTAAAATGATGTCTCTTCCTAGCGAAAATCCAGTTTAGGCGGAAAGTGTCGTCCCGGATTAGCCTATGCGGACTGCACAGGCTAATCTGGGACGACACTTTACGCACATGCATTCTGTCCAGTTTTTTCAGAACGCGACTCATTTTGTCTGATAAGTTGGCGTCATGAAATTACAAAAAAAAATATGACCAGGAGGAAAATTCGTATTATCGACTTCGGGTCATGTATTTAAGTTAACTGATTAATAAACAAATATAGTGATATATATTTAATATACAATACACGACAATATATACAACACATCACTAAACATCCAAAATGATTAATTAACCCTGGGATCGCCGTGGCGTAGTGGATATAATTTGTCGTGTTCTGAGAAAACTGGGCATAATGCTTGTGCGTAAATTTCCATCCCAGATTAGCCCTCTGCAGTCCGCACAGGCTAATCATGGACGACAATTTCCGCTTTTATGGAATTTTTCGTTTAAATGATGTCTCTTCTTAGCAAATCAAATCATTAAATCAATATAAATTTGTTGTCGATATGATATACAAAAATTATAAAACATAAGCTATGAATAGCTTTTGACCGACTTCTTAGCGAAAATCCAGTTTAGGCGGAGAGTGTCGTCCCGGATAAATATGTGCGAACTGCACAGGCTAATCTGGTACGACACTTTACGCACATGCATTATGCCCAGTTTTCTCAGAACACGACACAAATGTCCGCCTTGCGACCAGGAGGTCACGGGCTTCTCCCCCCCACTATGGGAGCGTTCTTTATATCTCCCAAAATACATCAAGTACTGGTTCTTCTAAGAAAACGGACTCGAAAACGTTTCAATAAGTCATCGGCTTTCTATGCAATCGAACTAAAAAAAATAGTTTAAACTAACGCTGGGATCACCACCTCGAAACAGTAAATTAAAAAAAATGGGCTTCAAACCGGTTTAATGCGTTAATTTTGGAGTCATGACATTCCAGAAAAATCATCAGGAGAGCAATTCTGTTTATTTTATTTTACGGACTTAGGCTTTAAAACGTTCAATAAACTATACCTTTACTACTTTTGCCTTAAAAGCATGAATATGTTTTTTGGTAAAGTATAATGCTATTTTCAGAGAGTTTTAGAATTATTGTATGAGTCTCGTTCTGGGAAATCTGGGCTTAATGACTGCACAGGCTAATCTAGTACGGCCCATTTACGCACATGCATTAAGTACAGAATTCACAGAACGAGGCTCTTATTAGGAATGCCTTATTTCGATTTCAGAACGCTTTTTACTCACTCATAGTGTTGTGGTACAGATTTCCAAGATGTCGAAGCAGCGCGGACAGTCTGGACTCCGTCTCGTCCACTCGTGACCACGACGTCAGGTACACGTTTCCAATCGGAATACCTCGGACAAACGTCGTCCGCAGGTCATTGCCGCGCACGACCGTCGTGCAGAGGTACACGCCGACCTCCGCCCCGGGGCACCTCCCCGCGAATTCCGTCCAAACTTCGGACGGAATTTCGATGCCCCGCACGTCTCCCTCGATGACAAGGGAAAGATTCTTCAAGCAGTGGTTCAGCCTGTTTGAAAAGTTTCTCAGCATTACGCCATTAATGTAGCGGTAATTAATATTGAGGCTTTCTAAGGAGAGAAACTTGGACATGGCCGTCACGAAACGCTGGTGGCGGAAAGGGAAGACGTTGTGCTGAAAGAAGTCCTCCATATAGATGTGTTTGAGTGTGGATGTAGTGGCGCCTCTTGCAAGCGCCTCAAAAATACGCGATCCGTCTACAAGACGCATTCTTGCGCTCGCCATGTAAATGGACTCTAGATACTTTTGNTATGTGTCGTGTTCTGAGAAAACTGGGCATAATGCTTGTGCGTAAATTGTCATCCCAGATTAGCCTGTGCAGTCCGCACAGGCTAATCAGGGACGACAATTTTCGCTTTTATGGAATTTTTCGTTTAAATGATGTCTCTTCTTAGCGAAAATCAAGTTTAGGCGGAAAGTGTCGTCCCGGATTAGCCTGTGCGGACTGCACAGGCTAATCTGGGACGACACTTTACGCACATGCATTATGTCCAGTTTTCTCAGAACGCGACTCATTTTGTCTGATAAATTGGCGTCATGAAATAACAAAAAAATATTATCAGGAGGGAAATTCGTATTATCGACTTCGGGTCATGTATTTAAGTCAACTGATTAATATACAAATTACACATCACGAAACCTTCAAAATGATTAATTAACCCTTGGATCGCCGTGGCGTAGTGGATATAATGTGTCGTGTTCTGAGAAAACTGGGCATAATGCCTGTGCGTAAATTTTCATCCCAGATTAGCCCTTTGCAGTCCGCACAGGCTGGCTAATCATGGGCGACAATTTCCGCTTTTATGGATTTTTTTCGTTTAAATGATGTCTCTTCTTAGCAAATCAAATCATCAAATCAATATTTATTTATTGTCGGTATGATATACAAACATAATAAAACATAAGCTATGAATAGCTTTGGACCGACTTCTTAGCGAAAATCCAGTTTTGGCGGAAAATGTCGTCCCGGATTAATCTGTGCGAACTGCACAGGCTAATCTGGGACGACACTTTACGCACATGCATTATGCCCAGTTTTCCCAGAACACGACACAAATGTCCGCCTTGCGACCAGGAGTTCACGGGTTTCTCCCCACAATATGGGAGCGTTCTTTATATCTCCTAAAATACATCAAGTACTGTTTCTTCTAAGAAAACGGACTCGAAAACGTTTCAATAAGTCATCGGCTTTCTATGCAATCGAGCTAAAAAAATAGTTTAAACTAACGCTGGGATCACCGCCTCGAAACAGTAAATTAAAAAAATGGCCTTCAAACCGGTTTAATGCGTAAATTTTTGAGTCATGACATTCCAGAAAAATCATCAGGAGAGAAATTCTGTTTATTTTAGTTTACGGACTTAGGCTTTAAAACGTTCAATAAACTAAACCTTTACTACTTTTGCCTTAAAAGCATGAATATGTTTTTTCGGTAAAGTATTATGCTATTTTCAGAGAGTTTTAGAATTATTGAATGAGCCTCGTTCTGGGAAATCTGTGCTTACTGACTGCACAGGCTAATCTAGTACGACCCTTTACGCACATGCATTAAGCCCAGAATTCACAGAACGAGGCTCTTATTAGGAATGCCTTATTTCGATTTCAGAACGCTTTTAACTCACTCAAAGTGTTGTGGTACAGATTTCCAAGATGTCGAAGCAGCGCGGACAGTCTGGACTCCGTCTCGTCCACTCGTGACCACGACGTCAGGTACACGTTTCCAATCGGAATACCTCGGACAAACGTCGTCCGCAGGTCATTGCCGCGCACGACCGTCGTGCAGAGGTTCACGCCGACCTCCGCCCCGGGGCACCTCTCCGCGAATTCCGTCCAAACTTCCGACGGAATTTCGATGCCCCGCACGTCTCCCTCGATGACAAGGGAAAGATTCTTCAAGCAGTGGTTCAGCCTGTTTGAAAAGTTTCTCAGCATTACGCCATTAATGTAGCGGTAATTAATATTGAGGCTTTCTAAGGAGAGAAACTTTGACATGGCCGTCACGAAACGCTGGTGGCGGAAAGGGAAGACGTTGTGCTGAAAGAAGTCCTCCATATAGATGTGTTTGAGTGTGGATGTAGTGGCGCCTCTTGCAAGCGCCTCAAAAATACGCGATCCGTCTACAAGACGCATTCTTGCGCTCGCCATGTAAATGGACTCTAGATACTTTTGCTTCCGTATCATTTTGCATAGCGACGACACTAGTCTGTTTCTAGAAAGCGCGAAGTGCCAGCGTTGCTCCATTTGTAAACCTTCCAGTTCTAGTGTCTTCAGCCGGATGTCGTTGCGACTATGCATATGATGAAAAAAGACAGCCGCCGCTTTGGATATCGGCATGCAGGTTTTGAAATTTGGTCTCCCCAACGAAATGGATAGTCGGTTTAGGCAGTGTCCGAACTTATCGAGGAATTTGATTTCGCGCTCCGCCGTTAATTCTGGAGATGCTGTGTCAAACTTCACGCGTCTCGACCGCCATAAAACGGATGTTGCGAACAGCCGGTACCAGTTATTGCACGTGCATGCAGCATTCAGACGGTCTAGGTCAGACAGACGCGAGAAAATGCCAATTAAAGCTGTATCGGGAATTTCGTTCCAGTCTTCTAACGACGCCATCTTGTCTTTGACTGATCGGACGTTACGTAATATTGACGTTGACGTCACTTTGGTAAACATGCCAGCATTTGGCGTCATAATTTATCTTTCTACAGACTGCTTTTCGTTATGTAAATTGCGTCCGAAGAAGTCCATCATTTATTGTGAAGCTATGCAACATCTTTAAATACATATATGGAAGAGACGTAGCGATTCGCAAAGAAACATACTATTGTTTTTTACGAGAATATGTCAATGTGCGAATGTGTATTGCAAGAAATTATTACATCAATTTACCAATGTGCCAAAATACGAAACAAAGCAACACGGTTAACTCGTTTTTTTTAACATTGTACTGTGCGGATAGTAACATAACGTAATATATGCGATAATAAAGCAGACCATTTACATTTACATGTATATTAGACAAGTTTTTTTTATCAACGTTGACTGACGTACAAACTATTGTTCAAGAACAATATCGCGGACATAATACATACAAACATAATCAACAAGTAATATTCTTCTTTTTAAAATGAATCACGACTTTGTTATTGTTGCATGCGTATTTATCGAGCCAATACAATTTTTGTAAATATGAATATGTTAGTATCCAAGCAACAATTAACAATAACGTTTTTTATGTGGTATGCAATAAACGACGTTTATTACAATGTATTAACATGTATACACATAATTATATTGGCCGAATAAATATACACATGCAACAATACCACTGTTGTTACTATATGAGTCGCGTTCTGAGAAAACTGGGCATAATGCTTGTGCGTAAAGTGTCATCCCAGATTAGTCTGTGCAGTCCGCACAGGCTAATCCGGTACGACACTTTCCGCCTAAACTGGATTTTCGCTAAGAAGAGACATCATTTAAACGAAAAATTCCATAAAAGCGGAAATTGTCGTCCCTGGTTAGCCTGTGCGAACTGCACAGGCTAATCTGGGATGACAATTTACGCACAAGCATTTTGCCCAGTTTTCTCAGAACACGACACATAAAATCAAGTGTCATAACTGCTAAGCTCCTTCCAGCGTAGTTTAATGATGACTCATCGCAAGGAATTGCTAATATGTATTTAGTGATGTAAGAGGGAATTTGTATTATGTCTACATCTTCATAACGAAACCATTGTTACGAATTCACTTAGTCATCAAATACAAATTAATTAATATTGTAAAGACCTAAACCTTTTCGTTCATGGCACATTTTAACACTTAAAGTTGTATTTGTGTTCTTTTTGTTCACAAAAATTGATGATATCAGCACAAATGTTGTGTTTAACCTGATTGTCTTACCTAAATTACATTTCCTCATTCATTGTAACATTTAATTTCTTTTTATTTCATCACGGCCTTGTGACTTTTATTGTAACTATGACACTGCACTATATAATTAGATTGACGGAATATGTTTATAGCCAAACAAGGCTTTGCTTGTAATAACGGATTTCTTTACGTCGGAATGTGCCACGTGAAAAATGTAAACGCACTATAAAATGACATGTTTTGGCGTATGATTGTTTGGTAACAAAAATACAAACAACTACAAAAATAGACCTGACTTTAGCTTCATCGTTATCAAATGTATGATCCCGTTAGGGTAATTTTAAATCTATATTCTATTAATGTCTATTTATAGGCATGACTTCAAATGATATTAGCTCCGTATAGTATTGTGACACAAATAAATAACTGTTGATAAAGGATATACCACCAAACGACCTCGGTTTTATCTGAGCGTTATAACCTTCGGATTTTAATGTTAAACCATGTACTACCTGTGTTGATATAATTTTTTTTATTAGCGCGTTGAACATTTTCTATGCTGCAATTTTCGACTGATGTTTCACAAGATTTAATTTTACTTGAAAAAGGTGAATTTTCATCGAACATTTGATTTTTGATTTTAAGCAGACTTACAGTTACTATTAAAATTTGATTAAAAATGAATAACATGTCATGTTAAAATTCATATATATATATATNATATATATACATTATCTTTGTCAGCTACTGTACACTATATTTTTGGTAAATATTATGTAATAAACATTTAACAGCAAATATAACATAAAACCTACAACAATTTCTTATTACATACGGGCCCAAAGGAAAGTAACATCAAAACAACGTCAGACACCAACTGCTTCGGCATTAGACCGCAACCATGGTCGAAACATAGCTGGCAGCGATGATTTTTTTTTATAGCTTTTACACTAACACGATACTTATTTCTTGAAGAGATTAAGAGAATAAAGAAATAAATAAGACTCACTATGGGAATACGGGGCTTAATGCATGTGCGTAAGGTGCATTCTGCACAGGCTTATCAGGGACGACACTTTCCGCCTTAACTGGATTTTCGCTAAGGAGAGACTTCATATAAAAAAAATACCATAAAAAAAGGAAAGTGTAGTTCCTAATTATCTTCTGCGCACTGCACAGGTTAATCTGGGACGACACTTTACGCACATGTATTAAGCCCACGTTTCCCAGAACGCGGCTCAAAACCTTTGTACAACTAGCCAATCAACAACGCAAACAAGTTTTACCGATTTTTAGTGGCATTCATTCACTTCATTGTAGTTTGCCGTATATACGAGCCGAGTTCTAGGAAAACTGGGCTTTATGCATGTGCGCAATTAATTAATTAATTAATTAATTAATTAATTCAAAGATTAATTCAAAGTTCAAAACATAATTCTGTTTTAGGTCACATTCCACTAACTCGATTACCACTTCTGAAGACGACAATAAACAAGTACGCGTGTTAAATACGAAGTTTTCATCATATATAATTTTTGGGATTCCAGCATGTTTATTATACTTATTTTATGTATGTTTATTTCTTGTTCACCGCTTGATCTTAGCGAATACAAACAGAACGCTAATTTTGTAAGGTCACATAACACGAATAGAAATCCTCGCAATCCTGATTTGCTCTGGCAATATTGATGGGCAATTTGATGACTTATATTCGATCTACTATGTATTGATCTAACATAGAACCTTTAAATATCAATAATGCATGCGTACTACTAGTATTCAGTCATATACTCATGTCTACCGCAATATGAATAATTTATGTACAGCCCCACCCGTAATCAGAGCCCCCATTAGTCTCATTCATGTTAATTTCATATCTGCAGATGTTTGTATTTTGGAATGCTATGATAAACAGCACAAAGGAATGAGTGCGTGCGACTGCTTCTTGATAAGAGCGGCCTTTCTTGTCTATTTTTTTAACAATCTTAACGGCGGTTACGATGTATGGTCTTCTAGACCGAATACTTTAAATTCCACTAGAACGTTTTTTTTGCAATGTTAGATAATGTTTTTCATTATGCAAACATTGTAAGGAATGCGGAGTGCATCGGTCTCGGAGGTATGCGTTTCCATTGATATTATGTTTAGCGATGATCATACAATATGATTCCTAATCATGTAATATCCATGTTAAAACTGGTTCTTGTTGTTTTTTTTTTTTAATCATAATTTAGAGAAAAAGTGTATGCATTTTGTTATCGTACCGAATACTTTTTACTTAGGTTCGAAATGTTAATTATTTAGGTTTTAAATAGATTCTAAAACTTCCGTAACTTATCAATCGAGAAAGCCGTCAATGAATTGTGTTAGTCGTACTATCTAGATTATGACCTTGTACATTACTTGTATCGATACAAATTCGTCGACAATGTGGTAGTCTTTTGATGTTCTTATAAAGAAAATCTATTAACAGTCTTATTTCATGTTATTGCGTTATAAAAGGCATATTATTAAAGTAAAGAATAACTTTCACAAAACTAACCGAAAAGAACTATCAACAAAGACATACAGGAGAACACACTCATTACGTAACATAGTGTACATAATGTTCTCAATATAAAACGTGGATTGTCAGGAAAATTCATATGTCAGAATTCGCTCGAAAATCATTTCACTTAATTATAAACCGGAACAATTTATTGACTGTCAAATAATTGTTATATACATAATTAAATACATTGAAAAACACATTCTTACGTGAAATCTTATATCTATAATATTAAACTGTTTCGTTTCAAAGTGCATATTATGATATTACGATAGTTTTAGTTGCATCATATGGCTATTTAACTCAACATCTTTCGATAGTATCAGGTAAAGGAAAGAACGCAAAGTTCACTTTTATTATGCATACTATGTATTGAAATATGGATATTATATAGAGAATACTAGGTCGGTGCCGAATAAAGCGAAGTTTATTTTGCGAGGCTTAGAAAATCTGAACCACGAGCCTTGGCGAGTGGTTCAGATTTTCGGGCCGAGCAAAATGAACTTCGCTTTATTCGGCACCGACCTAGTATTCGATTTATCCCATCAATATTCTATTTATCCTACATTTTTTATATTTAACATGTTTCTTATGCAATCAAAAATCAAAATCAGATTAAATTAACGGAATCTAACCTTGCGTAGTAATATTAAAATTGTGTGTGATCTTTCCCGTTTACGCCACTCGAAATAGTCCTTAAGAATTCCGCGCAAAAGCAGAATAACAAGACAAGATATCGCTATATGCCTCGATTCAAATTTAATCAGCATTCCAAATGTTACACACTCAAGGAGAACACAAACGCTTTTATTCAAATTAAAATTCTAGTTTCACCACTGCAATAAACAAAAGAATGGCCGCCATTTTGAACTTACGTCGGGCATGATTCAACATTTATCCCCGCCGATAATGTAAAATAATTTTAGTCTATAAACAACTCTTCTTTTTACACACTTTTTACTAACTGGCATAACAAAGTCAAACATCTACTGCTTCTTGTTCTACTCACTAAAGTTATGTAATTATCATGCTAATTTTCGTCAGTTTTGTTTGCTTTTATGCCTTTATGGCGAGTTAAAACTTATGCACACAAAACAAAATTGATTTCTTCATCGCCATTTGGTACAAAAACTCGCTTACTTCAATGACAACTTTAATTCAATCCTAATAAAATTACAGTTACAACGATATGAACTTCCATTTTCTGTTGAAAAGACGATGAAAAGTACAAACACAAATCAAAAAACGTTCGAACTTGTATCTTACCTTTAATTGTCCTTTAAAATCCATAAATAATCCATTTAACACAATAATTGACGATTTTGCATTTAGGGTCTTTAATAATTATTTTAGCATAGTTAAATAAAGACCCTTATGCCATTCTATCACTATTCAAATGTGTTTATGATCTCGATAAACTTTCCACTGTGTCACACGCTACGTCATGTAATCTACAGAGTCAAAATTAAACTGGTGTGTTTCGTCACAAAAATTACGTCACACGAGATACGTCATAAATTGCGCAATCAATTGAATGAAAAATAAAAGTACGGAAAGCCGGTTTTGAGATAAATTTAATTGGAAATTCGGCTTTTATTTATAAACGGTAAATTGATTTGAAAAGTAAACATTCCTTTTTATGTATAAATCCAAAAAAGTAGTCCGCCGCGCGTGACAGCTATATTTCCAATCTCCACGCAGAGTTGTCGTTCCATGCTCTCACATACAACCTCTGCCATCACAAGAAAATCCTACCAGATTCGGTAGGATGTTATTTATTTTTTTAAGTATCATATTATGAAAACGAGCATCATTTTATTTTATATTTTGAAAATAGTGTATACGTTTAGGTTCATAAAAAAAATCTTTAATTAAAAAAGTAAAAATTACTTGAAAATAAATTAAAAAATAACCGTTGATACTGTAAGACGCCCACGTGGTTCGACTTTTATGAGTTAGTTGGTAATAACGGCAGGGAGTTTAGATCATTATATATATATGGGTCTTATTTTCCGGTTAAACATAAAACTCAGTTTTTAACAAAGGAAACAATTCTCCGGCACATTCTTGTTCGTCATTGTTTTCTATGACGTTGATACTGTAAGACGCGATTATTGTATCACGTGGCTCCGCTATCATCACGTGGTTGTGTATGATGGCAGGGATTTGATCCAGCTATGCTGGTTCCAGTCAAATCTCTGCGCGGAGGTTGCTATATTTCAACACTGTTGAAAAAAAAACGAAAATATATCCCACAATCGGTTATTTCGACAATGTACGTCTGCGGATGGGATAAAAAAGCTTACGTATATGTCATGTTACGTCGTTATTCAACATCATTTTTAATATCAATTCATGTTTACGAATTCCAGTCATACAAGACACTTCTATTGAAAAGCATTGAGATGATCATAATTGGCACTAATTAACAGCAAACAATTATTCTCGAAATTATACAAAACACAAACTGCAAATACATTCAGAAGAACTTAGAGGTTTCCCTACAATGATCATTTCAACTGCATAACTACATAAAGCTATCGAGGTGAAACCATAATAAAATCTAATACACATACCTATCGACCTAAATAAAGCAAATGAAACGGTCTACTTGCCTCTTGTTTTCATCTACCAGGCTATAACCGTCATTCGGTTATACAAACATATGTGTGATGTGTCACGGGATTTTTGCAAATAAGATTAAATATGATAAAAATGAAACAGTCCGAAAATTCATTAATAATAAGGGAACATATGGATGTCCGAAAAATAAGAGTCGCAAAAAATAATTATTTTGGCTAAAAAAACGGCGTCCGAAAATTAAGAGTGTCAGAAAACTAAGAGTAATTATACTAACAAATTCCTTTTTACATAATAAATATATAAATTAAAAAAAACAACACATCAATACTAAGCATTTCGACGATGATACGGTATTAATAGACGTCATTGAAGTGTTTCATTTTAACTTTGTTCCATTTAACATGCCGTTTATTTCGGTAATATACTGATCACAGACGTCTTTTTTGAAATCTCGAAACACAATCTTAACTTAATCTCAATAAATTAAGATCTGCGATAAGATAGTTACCAGTAAACTACTCTAAAGGGACAGCGGACCATATACATGTATATTCGAACATTGGTTTCCATTAGCGACGACTGACGTACTAACTATTGTTCAAGAATAATATCGCGGACATGATACATTCGAGCAGTTACAAAATAGAATTTCCTTCTTTTAACATTGACTCATGACTGTCTACATTACTAAAATGACGAAAGTGAATCATTAAGTTACAACAGATGGTTACGCTCATTTTAGTACTTGTTGTCTTCAAAATTCACACACAAAACGGCACATGCAACAAAATCACTGTTTTGACTTTACAATCAAGTATCATAACAGTGTCAAAATAGCTTAGCTCCTACTGCGTACTTTAATTATGATATATGACGCAGCGCAAGGAACTGCTAATAAGTATTTTGTGATGTAAGTTGGAATTTGTATTATGCCGGCTTCTTCATAACGCAACCATTGTTACGAATGTATTTAAATAGTCATCTAATAAATGGTGTAAAGCAACGTCCTCCCCCGTTTTCGTTGATGACACATTTATCACGCTTCATGGAATTTTTCGTTTAATGGAAGTCTCTTTTAAGCGAAAATAGAGTGTAGGCGGAAAGTGGCGTCCCTGATTAGAATGTGCGGACTCCGCAAGCTAAATTGGCTCGACACTTTACGCACAAGCATAAAGACCCATTTTCCAAAAGCGAGACTCAATTGTAGACAAGGCAGTTCGGTGTTATAGGAAAGGTCAACACAACAGACACATATCACAATATGCAAATGAAGTAAATACATAACGCAATTGCGTTTGGAAAATGTCCAGTTTTTCGCACCGCCCCGTCACCAAAATGTACTGTATCAATAAATAGCATGTACTTTTAAGGAAGCTAGTCTACAACCATCAAAAACATGGAATACAAAATAAAGCAGCATCAAGTTTTCATATAGCTAATATACTGCTAAACCAATTGTACTTGACTGATTCATTATTTGAAATAACTTACTCGATTACCAGTTCTGAAGATGACAATAATCACGTCTATACCGAAGTTTTTGGATTCCAGCATGTTGATTGTAAAACGTATATTGTATGTATGGTATTTCCTGTTCACTGCTTGAACTTAGCGAATAAAAGCAGGACGCTAACTTGTAAGGCAGCATCTGACGAAAAGAAATCCCCTAAAACAAGATGTACTGTAAAACGAACGTCCTTGAGTATGATTGGAATTTATTTTGTATTAATTTGTAATTATGTGTTTTTAAGTAATGAGTACGAACTGGCTTAGTCGTTATTACCAGGTATTTAGGTGCAATAATGATATCTTTTAACTTTTAACTAATGTCCCTGGGTATAACCAAACCACTCACCGCAGTTACATTTATAGGATTAACTTGATTTATGCTTAGAAAAACAATTAAGATATAATATTATGATAGATAAACATGATTTTTGTCAGGTAAAAAATAAAGTTAAGATGCATTTTTTTCACAAGTTTTTATACTAACCAATAAACGTGATGATACGTTAATTAAGTAAATCCTTTTGCTTTTTAGTTCAGTTCAATCTTTCACATACCATTTTGTAAGGAACTTATTGATGATAATTGTCCATGTGTTTTAAACTACACATTAGATCTTAACTTAAACGTGCCGTCAGATATTTGATAACAAGGGGCCCAGATTGGATCGCCAATACTGAGGTGGCGATTTGATGCCATGTCTTGATAGAACTAAGGGTCTGTAGTCTCTTTACATATCAAGAACGCATGCGTAACCCCTCCCCCAACAAAAACCCTTTTGTATCATATAATCATGTATTATGTTAATTTCATAATGCACTGCTGATGTCTACCAATATTTGTATGTTGGAATGCTATGATCAACAGCACAAAGGAATGCGTGTGAATGACTGCTTCATTGATAAAAGCGGCCTTTCTTGTCTTATTATTGGACAATCTTAACGGCGGCTTTGATGTATGGACTTCCAGGTCGAATTCTTAAAATTCCACTCGAAAAGGTCTTTTTTTCTGCATTGTTATATAATGTTGTTCATAATGTTTACATTGTAAGGAACTCGGATTACATCTGTCTCGCAAGTATGAGCTTCCATTCATATAATGTGGAGCGCTGATCATAACATACAATAGTCATACATGTTTAGATATGTTTTTATTGTTTTCGAAATCATAAATTATAGTAAAATAGTGTGTATTATCGTACTGAATACATTTTACTAAGGTTCGAAATGTTAATTATCCATTTATGCCTAGCGTCTAGAAAAAAATGCCTTGGCAAACAGCGTAGACTCAGATGAGACGCCGCATGATGCGGCGTCTCATCAGGGTCTGCGCTGTTTGCTTAAGGAATTTCTGTAAGAAACATTCTAAATATAAAAATAAATATACGAGACATCCCTAATTTTGGAAATAAATTGATCCAATTAAGAAGGATGGGAGAGTCCACTAGGCATACATGGGTTAAGTTTGGTTCGAAAACTACAGTAACTTATCAAGCGAGAAAGCCGTCAATGAATTTTGGTAGTCGTTCGTTCTAGATTATAACCTTGAACATTGTTATTAAAGTACATTTATTTTATCGATAAATATTTGTCGACAATTTGGTAGAACGTTGATGTTCTTTTAAAGAGCTCCATGAACATTCTTATTATATGTTATTGCGATATAAAAGTCATATCATTAAAGTAAAGGGAAAACAAAACTAAACGAAAAGATCAATCAACAAAGAACTACACTAAACACACGAACGCACCTTAATATAACACCGTATATAATGTGTACATAGTAAATTATGTTCTATTTAAAACTTGGATTGTCAGGAAAATTCATATATCAGAATTACATGTCAGAGTTCGCTCGATAATCATTTCATGTTAATATAAATCGCCTCGGAACAATGTGTTGAATTTCAAATAATTGTAATGTACGAGTTTACATTAAGGGAACACATTTTTACGTGATATCTGAATATTTGAGAGATAAAACTGCTTCGTTTCAAAGTGCATATTACGATAGTACTAATTGCAACAATGGCAATTGAAGGCAAAATCTTTCGATAGTATCAAGTTAGGTCACTTTAATTACAATTTGCATTTTATTTAATATGAAATATAGTTTTTTTTTTTATAAAAGCTTACGTAAGTTTGACGTTATTATATGCAACATCAATATCAACTCATTTGAACGAATTCCAGTCATAAAAAACATTCATTTTCAAAATCATTGAGATGATCAAAATTGGCACTAAATGACAGCAAACAATTGGTCTTCAAATGATACTAAACAAGAACTGCGAATACATTCAGAAGCACTCAGTGGGTTTCTTACAAAGATCATCCAACTGCGTAACTACATAAAGCTATAAACCATAACGATATTTAGTACACATGCCTTTTGACCTAAATAAAGCAACTGAAACGGTCCACTGACCTATTGTATTAATCTGCCCGGTTATAAGGCCAAAAAAAAAGTCCGTTTCCGGTCTCCTTGGGAAAAAAAACAGGGTCGGTAGGTAGGGATTTTTTTTTTTTTTTTTTTTTTTTTTTTTTTTT
>VMBQ01006016.1:42083-61081 GCA_007657795.1 Dreissena rostriformis | reverse complement strand
TGTTTATTCACCGATCTGGACCATTTTCGAACTCGTTCGAGATATCAATATATTTGTAAAACCAATGTTTTTACCAAGTTTTATGATGTTTTGGCAAAAATTGTGACTTCTAGAGTGTTTACATGGTTTCTCTATAGCCAAATAAGGAAAACTGTCCCTCCGGCACTGGCAGTCATGTTTTTCAACGGACCGGAACCACTTTTAAACTCAACCAACATATCATTAAGACAAACATTTTAACAAAGTAACATGAAGATTTGGCATGAAATGTGACTTCTACAGTGTTTCAGGGGTGTCAATTGTCCAAAATCTAAAATCCTGAAAATCAGTCTAGAATTTGGAGGCCAGAGTCAAAAGAGTTTTTATTATTCATTAAATTATGTTTCCTTTGTAAACAATATGCCAAAGGTCAATTATTTGTGTTTAAGATAACATTTTGTGACAAGAACGCTTAAAATAACCAAAACAATACTCTGCTTTATTCCAATATCAAAAGTTTTCCTTGAGGGCCTAAATCCTGAATTCAGGAATAATCCTGAAAATTGACACCTCTGGTGTTTACAAGGTTTTCCTTTTTTTGACCTAGTGACCTAGTTTTTGACCCAGCATGACCCAGTTTCGAACTCGATCGAGGTATCATTAGGACAAACTTCTGACCAAGTTCATGAAGATCAGACAAGAAATGTGGCCTCTAGAGTGTTTAGAAACCAATGTGGACGAATGACGGACAGATGGACAGATGATGGACAAAGACCGAAAAAATGAAGGGTTATGGTTCTTGTGCAACACAATTCTCCTCATGTATATCTATACACCCATTAAGTTTCATGTTGAAATCTTGTATCTGAGATATAGCCCTGAAAAGTTACATCATACATAACAAAGGGCAATAAATCTTATTTAAGAAAGTGTAGGGTTATGGTTCTTGTGCATGGCACTATTCTCGTCATTGATATCTATACAACCATGACGTTTCATGTTGATGTCTTATATAGTTTTTGAGATAGAGCCCTTTAAAGTTTGGGACACACGGACGGATGGACGGACGGACTGACTGACCACACCAATTCTATATTCCTCTGCCTTTGGTGAGGGATAGTGAAATAGGACAGTGTAAACTTATGAATTGAACTTTTTTTTGCTGTGTCTGCCACAAAATACTTAAAATTAACCGCTACACATACTAACTCATAATATATCAACCACCAAGATATGTTATTGAAAATACTAACAACAGCTCCTATAACAAATCAACTATTTGATGAATGAAAATGATATTCCTTGGAATTAAATACAAATCATTTGGGACATGTAAATGACCAATAAATACACACAATCTATACAGTTATGTACTAGTAAAGATAGTATCAGCTATGGCAACAGGTGAGGTGTTTGTCCAGTCCTGAATAGAGGCCCTACCTAACAGTATAGGAGCTGCATACAAAAACTGGTTATCAAAAAGCACACAACTCTACTTCACACGTTGCTGCACTAACAGATATGTAGTTCGNCACTATACTTTTACCCTTAGTTCAGATGTTTAAATATATCAATTTAACACAATTTGTGTAAAACTTCAAAAAATTACCATACATAAATATCTATGATCAAATATTTTTAAGCACCAAACCCCCACACCACCACCAAAGGCATACCACCTGCTCGTCTTGAGTTTAAAACACCAGGAAATTTACCTGGCAATTTAAGATTATTTAAGATTATTTTAACTTCATCTAAATCTAAAAATATTTTACAAAAAATGATATCAAAATGTATTATCAGATATAATAAAGCAGAAATATGTCAGGTCACAACTCTGAAGGCTTCACCACAGGACGAGGTGCCAGAACCAGGATTGCTTGATATCTTCAGAAGCATCTAATGATCTCCTACCTGAACTATTAACAAATGCTCAACGTTTAACACTTCAAAACCGGAACACGGCCTGTGATCTCTGAAACCAGCTCTTTTTTGAAATGCAAACAAGAGCCTTGAATACTTTTGAGGCAGTGGTCATGAACATTTATTTTGGAACAAAACAGCACAAAATTAGAAGGTGAGTAGGTTTAATGTGTTTTTAAATCATACTATGCCTTTTACACGGTGCCTATACCACGTGACTTTTTAGGATCTATGTGGGGACAAAACTGTCAACAAAAGCGCGACTCGAGTAACATTTTTAAGGATTTCTTTTTAAATATTTCACCATTTTTAATGGGATAAAGTGGGGAGCCCGCTACTTCGTGAGAGTTTTCTATATGTATCATGATTTTTTTTAACAAATAAGTATTTTGTCAATAAAGTTCAACCGTTTTAACGGGTAGAAAAATGAATGATCAGTGTGGGGACTTTATATTACTTTGACACAGAATTTGACAGAAACATCAGTCACCTCTGGTAAAATTAAGCAATACACATTAAGGGCGGAGCTTATTATATATCATTGTGTATGCATTTTCAGGTTTCTGTTATATATTTATGAAAAACAGTTCAAGAAAACATTCTTATTGTAATATGATCTGTGTGGTATACGTTTTTAGAAGGATCTGTGTGGTATAGGCACCATGCTTTTAACAACATGGGAATGTATTGTGATTCTGAGAGGAGTAATTCATCCACAAATGTACAGAAAAAAAAACGTTTTCACAATGTGTATTAAAACTGTGGGAGTGGTCAAAAGGTTTTTCTAGGATTTGACCTGGTGAACTATTTTTTCAACCCAAATGACATTCAAACTTGGCCACGATATTGTCAAGATAACCATTTTGACCATGTTTCATCAAGATTATAAATGACTTATATAGTAACAAAGTTTTTTTAGATTTGACCAGGTGTTTTTAACCCCAGTTGACATAGATTGGACCTTTGCCAAGAAATTGTCAAGACAACAGTCTGACCAGTTTCATCAAGACTGAACCATAAAAGTGGCTTATTTTGTGGTATCAAGGACTTTCTCAAATTTGACCAAGTGCCCTTGGTTTTGACCCCACTTGACCCAGATTTAAACTGGGCCTAATTAATGGCAAGATTAACATTCTGACCAGTTTCATAAAGATGAAGCCAAAACTGAGGCCTAAAGAGTGGTGCTCAGGTGACATACAAAGGTGTTGTTGTGTCAATAAACATATAAAACCTTCTCACCAACATTTTGTACTTGTTTTATTAAAATCAAAGGTCCTTAGCACCACCTTGTAAGTACTGTTCGCTCTTTCATTAATGTATCTCCAAAACTTGCAAAACATTGGTATCAGGATGTTATGCAATTATGGTGAATGGGACCCATTCATAATAGAATGCAACACCTGTAACAGGCAATATATGGTATATATCATCATTATTAACTCTTTTTTACAGGAGGCCCCATGACATATAAACAAAAAAGAACCATCTCATGGACTCTACCTCATCATTGTTGGCCCCCTTGAAGTTGTAGAGAGCCTTGACCCTGCGTGGGGCCTGACCGGGCTCCCCCATCTTGAGCAGCCCGGGGGGTTTGGGGGGCAGCTCTGGTTTGACAGTGGGCGGGGCCTGGGGGTGAGGGGGCGTGGCTGAGCCTATGATGGAGGCAGTCACGGTGGCTGTGGCAGTGATCCGGGTCTGGAAGATGTTCGCTATCGCCTCATAGTGGTTCTCTACGGCATGCGGGGCATCGTCAAACGTCCTGCCTGCAAATACATGGCAATTGATATGAAGACTTTAGATCATAGAAGAATTTATTAGTGACAAACTTATACCTGTTCACCGATTAAAAAGCAAAGAACAGGTCTTATCACAGGTTAAACCCTTTTTTCAGGGTTGATTCATCCTTTGTTTTTATTTCCCTTCAATCCAAAAAACCAACTTAAATTTCCTTTCTTGATTTCAGTTCAAGTGTACAACTTTTTCTGGTAGACTCCAATGAAATTTGATGCACGATCCAACTGTCTTAATGCACTCACCATTTGTACAAAAAACACTGAAACACATTTTAAGATTGCCTTTCTGAGGTGGAACATTTACCAACAATAACAATAAATTATTAGAGTAAAATTTTCTTCACAAAGTTATTTTAAGAAGAATTGAAGCCAGCTAAGATGTACTTCATGTTGATATCTTTTTTCAATTGTTTCCCTGTTGCAATATACAGGATCATGTTAAATTGCAATTTAATAATCCCCGACAGTCTCAAGAAAATAGAATTGGCATTAAGGAACAAACAAATACTCAAGTTTTATGCCATTTTTATTTCATATATGCATGGAGAAATTTAGAGAAGAATTCAGAGAACACTGATGTTTAGAGATTTCTTCATTTTTTTTTAAATATATTTTTAGCTCTGGTGACTTCAAATATGCAACGGACCAGACAAATTTGAACTTTGAAAATGGTCACTTAAGGATTTTTACATTTTAGGCTGTCAAAGGGGTTAAAGAGGAAGTCGGTAGAAAAAATCTTAACAGATGCACTTTACGCATGCACAAATTTACAGACAACCGGCCTTAAGGTATCCTAAAAGCTCTCCACGAGCTTTATGTGCTTTGTGAGCTAAAAACTTAATGTACATCGAGCAAACATGTTTATTTCATCCACAACACTTCACAAAATATAAATACATGTACACCATATTTTTGTGGTATTTCACTGCAACTTCAAAAGACGTTATGTTACAGGGTAAGCAAAAAAATATTATTTTATTACATAATTACATATGATGGGGATTTGATGGAGAATAGTTAGGCCATGGAACAGAATGATGTATACTTGAATCACATTCCCTCCTCATGTTTAACATTGTTTATATTACAGTTACCTGCAGGACTTATCTTACACATTTTGACTAACTGGAGACAACAAATATATAACTGGTACATGTACTATTGAAAGAAAACTTCAATATCTTGCAGCAACAATGAATTCTGAAGAAAAATATTGATGCTAAATACACATTTTATTACAGAATATCACACATTTTTAAAGACAAGAAAAATGCCCAGTTATCAACAGGTACCATCTTCCCCAGTGGTTATCAGAAAGATCACCTGTATATGGCTCCCATCTCAGCCTCAGGTGGTTATGAATTATCTCCATTTCATGACTTCAGAAATATATAAATATTAGCTGCGCTCTGAGAAAACTGGGTTTAATGCACGTATTGTAAGTGTCGTCCCAGATTAGCCTGTGCAGACTGCCTTGAATGGATTTTCATTAAGAAGAGACTTCCTTTAAACGAAATATTCCATAAAATCTGAAAGTGTCCTCCCTGATTTAAGCCTGTGCAGTCCACACTTTACGTTCAAACATTAAGGGCAGTTTTCCCAGAGCACGACTCATTTGGAAATCAGTCAGTAACTGCTGTATTTCATTCTGTTTAATGTGGTAATGATTCATTAAACAGATTTACAGATAATTACCAGAACATGATGTACCTCATAAAACCCAGGGTTATCAAATTACCCATTCAGAAAACCTACAACTTCCACATGTTATTACTTGAAACAAGACTGTTTTATCAGCCTGTTCATTACCTATCTACATACAGTAGTCTTGCATGCACCTGCAGCAGATGGACAGAAAATTAGATTATCTTAGTAGTCCATAAAGATCAACTCACTTGATAAAGCCAAGGAATCTGTATATGTTGGAAACTTTAATACACTACATTGACATATGTTAATAGAGTTAATAAGTCAATGAATGCAGCAACAGAGTTAAAACAAGGTTACCTGTAAGAACAACAGGTATTTTTCCAAGAAAATTCTTGCTAAATTCTAAGCATATCTTTCATCGTCTATGAAATATTGTTTATATAGGCAGTAGAGAACTCGATCAACTGATAAACTGAAGTAGAGCTAGAAGAAACACATGAATATTAAAACAAACCTGTGATGTGTGGATTTTGTGATATTTGTGTAATTACTGGGGTTTCTATCTAGGTGTTTTACTCTGTATTTGTTCTGAGACAGCATAAGACCAAATTAAAGTTTTCACTATTAATACATTTAAAAATACATGTAGTGGGCCAATTTTGACCCAAGGGGCATTATTTATTTATATTATTTGAACAAACTTAGTAGAGAACCAATTCATTCAATGTCGCACATCAAATATTTAACCCCTAACCCTTGTGGTGTAAGATAATACAATTTTAAGTTATTTACTCTATAAGTCTATATAAATCATGTGACCCTAGGGGCATGGTAAGTTTTTACCCACAGGAACGATTTCAACACACTTATAAGAGGAAAAATATATAATGTTACACACCAAATATCAAACGCCTGACACTTGTGGATTCATAGAAGAAGTTTTAAGTTTTAAAATCTATATTTAGCTCTTGTGTCCTTCATATGCAACGGACTGGAGGGATGTGAACATTTTTTAAAGAGAGTAACTGAAGGAACATTCTTGAGAAGTTGTATTAAAATCTGCCCAGTGGTTAAGGCAGAAAAGTCCTCGGAAGAGAACGTTTACAGTCATGCACAAACTGGTGGACTTCCGACAAAGCTGTATCCTTAAAGCTCCCCAAGAGCAAATTATGTGCTCAGGTGAGCTAAAAAAGCTAAGAAACCATGAAAAGGTCATGTTGTTTCTAAAACCCAAAGGTAGGCTAGAATACTGAAGAGAACATTTACAAAATGTAACTTTTTGTTAAAGTTACTAAAATTAAGTGATTTAAATCGCAATAAACTATTTATATTTGATTTGTTTTCGCTTTTCTGTATAATGTAAAGGAGGTATCACCAATGTCAAAATAAGGGCCTATCAGGAAAATGTGAATAAACTTTTGAAAGGTTGATTTGCCCTTAAGGTTTTCAATGGAGGTGTTCTCATTCAAAACAGCACTAATTGACAAGCACCACTCACCAAAATCTGAAAGGGAACTGGCCCTAGAGTTACTCTGGGAATCACTCTGAAAATCGAGACACTTTGAGTTGAACCTGGAGTCCGGTCCATAGCTAGACTCGGTTCTTGAGTCACTGAGGTACTCGGCCCCTGAGTCTCCCTTGTACATGTCCAGGGCTGACAGGCGTTCAATGCTGCCTTGCCTTGGTGAGCCTGCGCGCTCAGACCGGGGAGTGCCGGCCGCCAGCTCCTTCTGTCTCACCTCCAGGACAGAGATGAAGTCATTGATCTCATTGACAATGTCTACAAACTCATCAGAGAATTCTGTACTCGGACTTTTCACACCATGCTTTCTGTAGCTATTTTCCATGTTCACTTTTTGAGATACTATCCTCAATTTATTCAAATATTATTCATAAGCATTCATGTGAAGTATAACTGCTTATTGGTAATTAACTTGCTTTAAGTATTTCCCATCCAGGAAACTCTTGTACTGTGATTATATTCACATCACTCATAGATGACAGAGCTTACAAAGCATCACTTTTACACATTTTTAGATTGTTATCACAATGATCAGTTATCATTCTATGAGTATTTCAAATACATTTATTCTTTGTTTTCAGCCAGCTAAAAATACTGCCTTTTAGTACCTTGACATAGGCTCTGCTAGTAATGTACAAAATATCACAAATAGCCCTACCGGGTATATAGCCTTTATAGGCTACAAGATATTCATTTTACCAAAACCAAAATCCAAAATAAAGAACATGTTTAAAGTAACACACAGTATCCATAATTACGTTGTTTTTCTTTATGCGGAAGAAAATTGCTAGGTATTTTATTTTCTGTAGAAATCTACATTGCTGCTGTATAAATGAACATGGCAGGAACCTAGAGTCGTAAATTAGAAACCAGCTGTCTTCCTAATGCACTTCTTATTATCTGCTTGATTGCCATAGCTACTGGTTTGAACCAAAGCATTTATTTAACTGTGAGAAAACAGAAAATACCACATCAATGCACAAAGTTTTTCATCACACACACAATCCAATATCATCAGACAGTGCACTCCTACCATAATGCTTTTCATTCAAACATCTTGTTAAAATACGTAAAAAAGCTCTATACGTTAAAAAGCTCTATCAAGTAACATGTTACTACAATTTTGGAAAATTGGAAAATATTTTCTTTCGAAGAAGAATAATGTAATACACACATTTTCTAACATCCAGAAAATGTTTGTTTTTTAGCTAGAAATGTGTCAAAGAAACTGATGCCGCGACATCACATGTTTGGTCACATACAAATCCACTATATATTCTACAGTGGACATAAAGACAAAGTGCCAAAATTCAGCCACAACGTGTAACAGTTAAA
This sequence comes from Dreissena rostriformis, assembly GCA_007657795.1. Taxonomy (NCBI): domain Eukaryota; kingdom Metazoa; phylum Mollusca; class Bivalvia; order Myida; family Dreissenidae; genus Dreissena; species Dreissena rostriformis. The sequence goes on along the minus strand of VMBQ01006016.1, from coordinate 52,879 downwards.
ACTCCTTTTTTTACAAACATATAATGTAGCCAGGTACTTTTTTACACAAGGTGTCAGAAAAAGGCCTGAAGTCCAATAAGTGCAAATCAGAAGTCTTGAAATACCAGCAGTTTCACTTATATTGAGTACATAGCAGATTTCTCCGGATTGCGCAAACAATAAATGAGTAATTGCTACCATTAATACTGGACAAATTAAATGTAACTTAAAGTGAAAAAACAAATTCAGCTGTGTGAAAAAACACTCGCATTTTGCAGCATTGACTTTTGTTTATCCACCTATAACTGTTACTCCCATACATACATCATCGAAAATCTTGCCTCATCTTACAGCAAAAACATGTAATTAGAAAGGTCAGGGAAATCTTTTACAGTAATCAACATGTGGATAGGGTATGTGATTTGTTTGCCCATTTTTAATAAACATATACCTTTACTTATCAATATTGTACCCAGCTGTCTAGTTATACTAATTGCTATAAGCTATAAGGCTTACTAACTAACTGTGTGTTGTTAATTAGTCAATAACCACTCAGACAGATAATATAGATCGGTAGAGTTTCATGTAGTTCTGCCTACACACGCAATATGGGGACACACAACGTTAAATAAGAACTGAGATTTCAATATTGTTTTTTCCACAATGCAATGTTATATTTAATATTAATTTATAGTCCTCAAATATGTAGCATAAGGTTAAGGTATAAAGTCAAAAAAGAGATGGGAAATAAAGTGCAAAATAAAAAAATTAAAAAAAAAATCTTTTAAAATTCATGTACAAATAAAATTCAATCTGATTGGCAACCGACACTTATGAACAAAATTATATGTACTCCAAAAGTAATTGTACAAACTACATAATGCAATACATCTCAGTAAATGCACTTGTACTTTTTACCTTCACATTTATACAATTTAGTTTGTAATATATACATATTAACCTTTTACTAATCAATACAGTGTATGTAACTGATACAAAATTCGATGGTTTTAAGAAATCAAAACCCGTACTATTTATGTGTTCGATCACTAGGTACAAAAGCTGAATGCTTGGATTGGTTAAACTAGCAGACCTGATCTTGTCAAGAACTGTGGAAAGAAATTAGGAAAAAGAGTAAACAGAATAATGAACACTCTGGCTAGAGTTGCTTGGTTATTCCTAATAAACTCTCTCCTCGTGATTAATATCCAGTCTTCCAGAGCTCATTATCTCCAGCACAATCTAATAACTTCCTCACAGAATTCTAAGAATAGCAACACTACAGCACTCTTACAAAATACACTTCAGAATACATGAAGTATGATTGTCCTTCAAAATCAAAGAGTACAGCTGAAACTATACAGTGTTGACTATGTAGACAAGAACACCACTTTGAAGTCCATGTTGGACCTATTTCTAGGGAATGCAGCCATCTCTCACAGGCAGGTACTGGAACCACTATCAGCAGGGGCGAGATAAGTAAATCTCAGAAATGTTTCTTACAGCATCATTTTAGACTGGATGCCTCCAGCAAGTAGACTGGAACCTTCACAAGACATGAGTCATAGCAAGGAATATCCAGCGCTTTGGTAATTTTCTTAAATATTTTAAAAGTTATATCTTCTTTCTTTAATACTTTCAATACTGATTTGTGTTTCTTACATGCAAGCCAAATTATTTCTTATAAATAGATTGTTTTCTGCAATCCTAGCTTCTCTCACCTACCATATGATAGCTCCATATGTTTCAGCAAAATTAAAAATCTGATCTAATGTTTATCTATTCATGTTTATTTTTAATATTCGAACACTTAAAAACTAATAGAAAAATCAATTACCCTGAATAGGTTTATGTCATTTGTGGTACAAACTTTGGACCACCATCAATGATTTACACCAAAAACCGTATTAAAAGCATAACCCTTTGGGTTTCAGAGAAGAAGATTTAAAGTAATTTACTATATAAGTCTATTTAAATCATGTGACACCTGAGGCATGATTAGTTTTGACCCCAGGTGCACCATTTGAGCAAACTTATTAGAGGAAAGCCATACATTCATTTTTTGAAGTTATTTACTGTATAAGTCCATTCAAATCATTTGACCCATGGGGCATAGCCAGTTTGGCACCAGGATATTTCACACTGACATGCAGATGGACAGTTCGAGTGCTATATGCAAAAAGGGGACATACAATTAAGCGAACCTCACATAACAATCAAATGATACACATAAGTAAACTGAGCTATCATGATCTCACTGCAGTCAAAGGGGGGTAACTGAAGCAAATCCTATATTCAATATTAATAAGCTTTGTCTCACATGTTACATATCATGCTTAATTTATAACTAGAGTGGTATTAAGGGTTTTCTAAGATTTGACCTGAATATCTAATTTTTGAACACATGTAAATCAGATTAAAACTGCACCGAAATATTGTCAAGGTAAACATTCTGACCAAGTTCTTTCAAGATTGAGTCATAATGGTGGCCTCTAGAGTGGTAACAAGGCTATCTACAAGTAAATAGTTATCTCATGGTGACAAGGAAGTTTATTTACACTCTAAACACTGAATTATGTGAATTGGGAATAAGCAATCAAACTTTGAATGGGCATAATGTTTGTGATTTTCTCAAACAAAACTGTTCATTTCATGTTCTGAATGTATTTTTGTAATATTCTGTCTTACTTTTGGTATAATAAGCACTTTCTATGACTCTCATAGACAGTGATTGTATGGCTTTATTGAAAGACCATCAACTGGTTTCGATTAGAAAATTAGGACAAAGTAGGAAAAGTAGGAACATGTTCAATAAAATAAGTAGGATTGACAGGAATGATATCCACAACTTATGATCTAAATGTAAATCAATTTTTACCTTTACTGTTTCTTATTCCCACCATTCAGAAAGCTTATATGTTGTAGGTATCTTAGTAACTGTATTAAACATGTAGTTGAAAGGTTCACTCATCTCATGCTACCAGTCCAGAATGTTGTTATCCCCACACTTTTTGAAAAAAAAGGTGGGGATATTGTGGTTATCTCCGCCGTCCGTCCGTCTGTCTGTCCGTCCTGGCCAATATCTCCTCCTACACTATTAGCACTAGAACCTTGAAACTTACACACATGGTAGCTATGAGCATATGTGCGACCCTGCACTATTTGGAATTTTGATCTGACCCCTGGGTCAATAGTTATGGGGGTTGGGGTGGGACCGGGTCAGAAATTATCACTCATGTTTTTAGGTTATTTTACATTTACTTCTTCATTTCTACACCAATTCACTTCAAATTGATACTGGACCTCTCTTATGACAATACGGTCAATCTCAACCATGCATGGCCCCATTCCCAACCCTGGGGCGCCCCGCCCACATAGGCCACACCCACCAAAAATTGCCATTTACTATAATTTCTTCATTTCTACATGGATTCACTTCAAATTGATACTGAACTTCTCTTATGACAATACGGTCAATCTCGACTATGCATGGCCCCATTACCAACCCTGGGGCACACCAAGGTCAAACATTCGGTGTGGGGATACGCGTCGGCCTCTGCCGCGCCATTTCTAGTTAAAATTTTATTTAAATAGTAACAGAATAACAGAAACATGTTTTTCGTAATGTTGTTAGCATTATTGAGATTATCTCACTGCACATAAGTAACTCAATTTTATAAAACATGCCATACAATAGTTTACAATTGAATATAGACAAGCATTTTAATAGATGAAATTATATAATTTATTATCAAAATATCCATCTTCTACAAAAAAAATAAGTTGGGTCAACTTCAGAAGTATATTCCAAACAGTGAGCAAGTGTTAATAATAAAGTGAGCAAGTGTTAATAATAATTGATATCTATCATCATCTACCTGTCAATGTGCAAGATTCAAGCAATATTTGCAGTACAAAATTGTAAAACATGATATGCTCTTGGAACATATGATGCTGAATGTAGCAAAGGTATTATATAGAATTTGCCAACACCAATCACTGAGACTTGAACCTTTGCTGTCCATCTTAAAGGTATTTGTTCGCAGATTGTCAAAATACCATTTTACAACTTTTTAAGACAGATTTAAAAAATAAATGAACACTGACATCAGGAAGGCTCAAGCAAAATGACACTTATGGCGTAGACTCATAATGAAGATACATGTACGTTTTTGTCTATGAATAATGAGAATTGAAAATTGATAAAATTATACAATGTTACAAACGCACAATGATTAAAGAATATGGATTGTTTCTGCAGTATTTAAATGTCAGGCAGTGAGGAAGTGAATCAATTGTACATCCAGTGAATGCACTTCAAAATAACTGTCACTGCTTTATCTTCATTTGAAGAAGACTTGCTTAAGTTGCTTTGACAGACATGTACGTTTTCGTGCAAAACTCATGGTGCCTGTATTGCCATTCTGTGGCTTAGACAGATCAACATTTCTGACAAAGATAGAAAGTTGAAAGTTAGCGTTGCGACATTGCCTCATCATGCTGTTGTGCTTTCCAGTGTTTGTACACAGGTTTTTTTTCCGCTTTTTGGGAAGATAGCCCATGGCTTTGGAATTGGGAATTTTATCGGCATTTTCAAGAAATTGGGAAAATAGATTCATTAGCAAACTTTTTCGCGCCAAAAGTCCTCTGATTTGTGAAAATAATTTGATATAACTCTTAATAATAATTCAAATTAAATAAACAAAATCATTATTGTATACTTTGTAAGATGTAATTGAAATAAAATTGAGATAAATTAATCATTTTTTTTTAATTTGGGAATTTTTAAGCAAATTTTGAGGAAAAAGTATACCTTTTGCCATTGGGAATATAGCCGTTATCCGGCCATAAAATCGGTCCGAAAAAAAAACCCTGGTACATGCCTTACAATAAATATATTCTATGTTGTGGTTATACGACAACCAAGCATATGATTTTAATTTGAGCCATTGTACCAAGCAAAATCCAAAATATTTTTCGGCTACCGCAATTCTAATTGAAAAGAATTCATCAGTGTCAGTTGGTTTGGACTTTTGGGGATTATACATCCAATACTCCCCTCTGGAAAAGACTTGTAATTGTTTGCTGTTGACATTTATGCACTTTGGTACACTGGGTACCATTACAGCGGATATAGGAAAGTGATGTTGACATTACTTTTGCCTCAAGTTTTAAACTGGAGATTACAGTACACTGCATCTGAAGTTCTTTATTATTCACGATCTCAATACTTTGTGTCTCACCAACGCTTATGATTAGAAAGAATTTTGTTTGTGATTTTAGTGCGTGAAATAAACAAACAAAACATGCTTGCACTGATGTAATCTTTTCCAGTGACTGCCATAAACTAGATCATACATGCCATAAATTTTCAGACCGATTCCGGATCATTGTGCTCAATTTTTGCGGGACTTTTGCCGATTTTTCGGGACATGTATACATATAGCGATATCTGTAAACATATATGCATTTTTGCTACGCATTTTTCGCGACATCAAATTAGTTAAATTACTCCTGTAACTTACCTGGAATAAACAAACTTAACATCCATAAGATCAATGCACAAAAAAATTAATATTTAATCAAGAAGAATAAATTAGAATTAACATAGTTAATTGCTAAGTCCGAAAGCCTATCCGAAAAAACAGAAAATTTCTTTTACTAAAAAGAGCAAAATGCGCCTTATTGGTTAAGCTTTTGTATATTAGATAGTTTAGTGCTGATTTAATTTTCAGTCACTGAATAAACTTCATACGTGGACTGCGTGTAACATGGGTGATGAATGCAGACGTTGTCATGGGTGGCACGCTTGGTGTAAGCTATTACGTCAAACTGTTACAACTTACATTGTAGGCGCTGAATATAAAGGCGTGTTGTTTGTCGCATTATGAGTTTGAATGAATCATACACCGTGAAGGCGCGAAAATCCGGGTGAAACTGAATTAATTTACGAATGTTCATAGCGTAATCCGTTAAAACTACACAGCCATAAAATTTGAGCAAGCCAATTCACAACGAATAAACCCTTTTGTTTGATTGTGATTGAGAGACAATCGACAAGATAACATGACCCCCCGTTAATTGATCGATTTTGACATGTAGCGTAATTGCCTAATCGGACAGGCATTGCGTTGGACACCATGCAATATTAGTGGCAAGCACAGATTTGCATGCTAAGATAAGGAACATATAGGTTTTAATAAAATCCGGGACATTTGACAGATTTCTGGGACTGCAGGACAGGGTATGCATTTCCGGGACTTTCCTGGACGATCCGGGACGTATGGCATGTATGGAACTAGATCCTTAATAGAGCTTCTTTTATTAGTAAAGTAAATAGTACCTTGTAATAAAATGTTCTCACACGTGCACTTATTTCTGGTCAAGTAGCTTTATGCTATTCATTTTCGAAACAAGAGATGTGTTTGCCAGAAACACAATGCCTATTGTGCGGCTTTGATTTAAAATAAACAAAAAAACTTTGACCTTGAAGGATGACCTTGACCTTTCACCACTCAAAATGTGCAGCTCCATGAGATACACATGCATGCTACATATCAAGTTGCTATGATCAATATTGCAAAAGTTATGACAAAACTTTAAGATAGGTTAAAGTTTTGGACAGACAGAATGACAGACAGACAGGCCAAAAAAATATACTGATTATTAACGATATTTTTGCCACTTTTCTAAGACTTGGCATGAGATGACCATTGTGATAGGAAGGGGGAGCCCTGGCATTTTTCCAATTCAGACCCTTAGGCTTCTTATTTTTTCTATGTGACAAGTGTCTTCCTTTTCATTATTTTTACGAAAGGGATTTATGTCCAGAATCAGGTCAACCTTTTAATTTTTTTTTAATTAGAATTTAAAACTATCAAAAATTGTCACAACAGCACTTTCAAAAGTGTTCCCACATACATGTAACAAGCTAAACAAACATCAAACCGAAAGGAAATCTTAAGGTTCATGTAAAGTGTAAAAAGGAGTATTCTTCACATAGGAATACTTCAATAAATATAATTGAAATTAATTCAATTTATATGTCAATAGGCTCGTAAATACTTGTAGAACATATCAGTAAATGATAATAAAAAAAAAATATGATGCAAAATGTTGCTTTTGAAGAAATATACAGGGCATGCATGAAATTTTAAAAATAACAAACGGAGGTAAATTGAACAAATTCCTTTGGTCAAAATATTGTATACACTTACTTTTAGGTACTACAAATGAAAAGTCCACACAACACACACCAACAATCCTAAAATATGCAAAAGAAAAACTAACAAAAATGTCAAAAAAATAACAAAAAAATTGGGAACTACTTTAAGTATAGTGTACCAATTGTTCTATATTTTTCTTTCAGATGATAAGGAGAGTTCTAAGATATGAAATATTCTTTCAAAAAACTGTCAAAACTTATCAAAAACAATATTGGAATTCCTAGGCATAATATTTGTGGGATCGGAACAATGAATTAAAGACGACTTATTGGCTACCTTAAAACAAATTACGACCATGTGTATGTCACTTCTCGAACACCATACACGTTGTGTTCGATAAATTTGTGGGGCATAAAAACATCCGGTTTCAAGGAACTCGACAGAACACTATTTCAATTAGCGATCTAGGCATAATATTTGATGGATCGGAACAATGAATGATACAAATGTTAGGCACGCGTTCATATACAACCATAAAAACACTTACCTTCCTATAAAAACCAANCCTGTAAATAAATCCTTGACAAGTTCCGTAATACAATATTGTTTACTTTAATATCTCTCTCAGATTACTGCCCTGTAAATAAATCCTTGACAAGTTCCGTAATACAATATTGTTTACTTTAATATCTCTCTCCGATTACTGGCCAGTAAATAAATCCTTGACAAGTTCCGTAATACAATATTGTTTACTTTAATATTTCTCGCAGATTACTGGCCAGTAAATAAATCCATGACAAGCTCCGTAATACAATATTGTTTACTTTAATATCCCTCTCAGATTACTGGCCAGTAAATTAATCCTTGACAAGTTCTGTAATACAATATTGTTTACTTAAATAGCTCTCTCAGATTACTGCCCTGTAAATAAATCCTTGACAAGTTCCGTAATACAATTTTGTTTACTTTAATATCTCTCTCAGATAACTGCCCTGTAAATAAATCCTTGACAAGTTCCGTAATACAATATTGTTTACTTTAATATCTCTCTCAGATTACTGCCCTGTAAAAAATCCTTGACAAGTTCCGTTATACAATATTGTTTACTTTAATATCTCTGTCAGATTACTAGCCAGTAAATAAATCATTGACAAGTTCAGTAATACAATTTTGTTAACCTTAATATATCTCGCAGATTACTGGCCAGTAAATAAATCCTTGACAAGTTCCGTAATACAATTTTGTTTACGTTAATATCTCTTTCAGATTACTGGCCTGTAAATAAATCCTTGCCAAGTTCCGTTATACGATATTGTTTACTTTAATATCCCTCGCAGATTACTGCCATGTAAATAAATCGCTGCATATATACAGAACAATATAAAAGCCGTTATTGTTTCTTTTACGTTAATATATTCCGACTTGTGAACTTTATTGGCGCAAATTTAATCTGTTTGCTAATTTTGGACAGGAACCGTGCTTTCGGGAAGATTAACCTTCTTTACAGAAATCACCACAGCTTTAATGAAAGGTAAAAAATAATTGTACTGATTGTAGAAAAAAGAGTTATAGTTAAAATGCGTTGCGATAATTTCAATGTGTATAGGTCCTTAAACAACAGCCGTTCGGATTAACGATTCGTATGAATTCTTAATCTTAAAAAAGACGAAACGTTTATATTAAACCATAAATAACGATAGTGCGATTGTTAACTGTTATGATTTACTGTTGTTTTTTTTGCATTTGAAATGAAAACATATTTTCCAACGCTGCGTTCATGATAGCGAACTCTTTCTGCGTTATTTATCAAGAAGCTGAACGTAAAAGTTATGATTTTGTTCTTTGTATGTAGCAAAATCAGAGTGACGTGTTATTATTTGTAATAATGCATCACATATCTGAATAATTAGTAAGGAAAACACAACTATATATATGCTTGAATATAAATATGCTATAAGACACCGCATTCATACTCCGGCTGTGCAAAGATTTATAAATATTTTCCAATTTTTCAAAGTTATATTTGTTAAATATTAGTTATATTTTTCTCTTTTATACCTTACGATAAAATATAACATTTCTGCAGTGAAATAACAGCAGTGAAAATAAATAAATTGTTATTTTCACCGGTGAAAATAACATTTTCGCTGGAAAAATGACGTCATTTCGTGAACAAAATGACGTCATTTCGTCACCAAAAAGACGTCATTTCAATGTGTTGAGGCACGCCACGGAGGAAAGGGTAACTTTTTAGCGCAAGGTAAACAGCTGTTAATTATTTTATTGAAAAAGGGGCATAAAAGATACATAAAAAGTGTTCAAGTCAGTGTTAGATCGTTTGCTATTTCACTCGTGATCATATACAAATAATATTTGTCAATTTTTTTCTCATTAAACATGATTGTATATAATAATTTGAATAAATTGGGCTCCTGGGCCCATACACTATCCAGGGTACGTTACTTCCACCTGTGATTTGATACGTTCTCTTTTTGTTTTTACTTATTAAAATGAAGAATTGTATTGGAATAAAAGCATCTATCCACTGAAAATATATATCAATACATGCTAAATTTGAATCATTTCTACTAAAAGATCTACTAGCATTTATTGCATGGAGAACTAAAGTGTTTTAAGAAATATATTTTATTATGTTTATGATCGAAATCACTTGGTGCGAATGAAATATATGTGAGTGAACGCTTGGAACGAACGTATTGTACTTACTCGATTTACTCCAGACTCACCACAGGCTATCGTGTGTCAAGAAAATGTACGATGATATCAATATGTCGGTCGATTTGCCTCATTAATTTAGAAGGGGTCGCGCTCTGGGAAAAAGGGGTTTAATGCATGTGTGTTAAGTGTCGTCCCACATTAGGCTAGGTGCAGTCCGCACAGGATGATCGGGGACGACATTGGTCAATTGTATGGACCTTTTCGTTTTAATGAAGTCTTTTCCAGTCTAGGCGATCTTGTCGTACCTGAGTGTACTACTCAGGCTAATCTGGGACGATACATTACACACATGCATAAGGTCCCTTTTTCCGAGAGCTGATTCATCCCGGCTATCGGACTTAATCAGCGGACACACAAACTTTGTGAGTTATAATGCGTAGTACTATCAAGAGATATTTAAATGAGTCTGCGAACGAAACATCGTTTTTTATTTACAGGTTAACAATGAAAAATTAAAAAATGAATTTGAAATTGACAAGCTTGGAAATAATTATTGAAATTATTAAGAGCGCTTGCCGAGTACATTGAAACAATGTCGCCTTGCTATAAATTATATAATAAAAATTTGTTTAATATTAATCGAATAGTTTATGTGGACGCAATTGCGTGTGATTCATCCGCAGTGAAATCGGTTGGACATTGACGTATTAATTTGGTTCGCGACAAGAGCTTGTGAACATGATATTATAAAATGAGCCTCGTGTTGCGAAAATTGGGCTTAATGCATGTGCGTAAAGGGTCATCCCAGATTAGCCTTTGCAGTCCACACAGGCTAATCAGGGACGACACTCTCCGCTGTTATGGTATTTTTCGTTTAAATAAAGTCTCTTCTAAACGAAAATTCAGTTTAGGCGGAAAGTGTCGTCCCTGATTAGCCTGTGCGGACTGCACAGGCCAATCTCGTATAACTTC
>VMBQ01006016.1:24890-39988 GCA_007657795.1 Dreissena rostriformis | reverse complement strand
CTCAGACACATTAAGGCTCTGAAACTAGTGGTTTGTGGTCTCAGATAATATAAATATAAATTTTGGGGATGTAAGAAGGCATTGTACAGTAAGTTGATTTTGTTTTTCATTAGTTATTTTTGTATTAATATTTTTGCATCTTTTGTAAAAGTGCTTCTTTGATAAATAAATTGATACATTTATTTGAGTGAATATTAAAGTCTCATTAATTAACTCTGCAATAAGGGTATAGGAAGACTACACAGTCATCTGAAAAGGAATTATGTTTTCATTTCAATTATGTGTTATTTGTATCAGTTGAAATCAATGTTACGTGATTTCAATTTATCACATGTTATTATTACACATATGTATTAAGATCCTGCATGTAAGATTACCGTTTGTTTATTATACTTTTCATTCGTATTGTTAATTACAGATAACCGTCACTTAAGAAACGTCACTTCGTAATCGTCACATTGGTATTAACATCGTCACATAGGATGTATTTGTGAACGTCATTTACGTATTATCATCTTCGCATTTGTCATCGTTGCCATAACCGTCGGGGACGTCATTGTCGACGTAGTCTGCGTACTCGTCGGCGTCGTCGGCGGCATTGTTTATGTGGATGAAATAAAAGTTGAAACGTGACGTGTGAATTGCAGTGTTCCTCCCAAAGATTTATATACACGGACCTTGACATAGTCGGGTCCGGCGTCATTTGCTACATAAATAATCATGTTTTATTACCAAAGCCGCATAACATTTGAACACTTCATATATTTTACACATTTCTCTTATGGAATTATATTTTATATGCATGTTATTTGTTGTTGTTGTTGTTTTTATTCCTAACTGTTTAGTTGTCACTTTTAACAACAGAAGATTCAATTTTCAGATTCATCTGGGTAAATCGTCCCTTACATATATAGATAAAACATGCATTTCATATTGATATTCTTTCTCGTTCAGACTGGTGAAATGTCTCTTCCTAAAATAAACTTTGTTAATATATTGTCGCGCTTTTCATGAACATATATATTTTTTTCCGATATTGAACACATTATATAAGCTCAGCATTGCAATGCATTGTGTTGGATGTAATTTTAATCCTTTGCCAATCGTTCAAACGGCAACTGCTCTTAGCATGCGACACATGAGTTCAACGGGTTGTTGGCCGGATTAACGCTCTGGATTTAATCCACACCTGCTAATCTCGTATTGAGACGACCGTAATGTAATTTTACTTATTAATGAATCAACAGCTGTTGAATTGATTAGTAAATATTAATTACACGTATTTCAATAAATTGTGATGATAAATTAAACGGCAAACCAAAACTGGATATATGTGCTCTGTATTAACAAGTAGTGTGAAAAAGATCATATATACATCTTCGGATTCATATTGTTTTAGTTTGTTTCTAATTCAGCAATGTGTTTTCGTCGCTTGTGAAATTTTCGCTCGGCAAATCGCAGTTCAGTGATAAGACTATTGTTTGAAACCTAAAATGTCGGAAACAACATCTGCACGCGAATTCGAAACCGGCTCTGTACTTCCGGATGGGAATCCTAAAATGTCGGAAACAACATTTGCGCGCGAATTCGAAACCGGCTCAGTACTTCCGGATGGAGAGCCAGGCGATGGTAACACGAACGTCGGAGCGGATGTTGTGAACACAGAGCTAGAGGCAAACGGGAATACAGTAACATTCGGCGGTGTGGAGACGTTCACAGCTACCAATTCCACAACGGCCTCTACCCCGCACGCGCTGACCGAGGGTGAGTGTCTGTTGTTCACCAGTAAGTTAATCTCCATTTTCCTAATGTTACAATTTACCGAGACATTATATAAAACAACGACATGTCTATATTCAAAATTGAAGCACGAAACATAATGTTCATGTAAAATGGAAATAAGTACTTCATAACTTTTCAAAATCGACTATAAAACATGAACGATGCTTCTTCTTAACTTGATGCATATACGTTTAGCATAAATTATTGCCAACAAAACCTCTTTCTGCATCGTGCGAATTGGTGGTTGTTACAACATCATTACTTTCTTGACTAATTACTTACTTTAGTTAATTGATTCCGAGTGAAGAAATAATTCAGCGTCTTCCACGCGTATAAATACTGATGAAAACATCGATTTTATTTAGAGACCGGAAGGACCCCGGAGCCGCCGCTTACGATCGCGTCCACTTCCGAGGTGATCTCCAATAGGCCCGGCGACTCGACCACCCCGGCCCCGCCATTCGAACGGGCCGATACCAACACACCCAAAATGGTCATCAACCCGGATGCAGTCAAGGTAGTCGTTTGAGCATGTCTTAGCTAACATTCTGAAGCGTTTGGTAGCGTTAATCTTAGCTTTACACTCCGTGTTTAGGATCCGTGTCTGTGATCATTTCAGGTTACTAACGCACTTAAATATACAAGCGACCTGAATGTTAGCACGTTCTTGGAACTTTTTTTTATTACATTGATGATATAACAACACTGCCTTTGGTTGTGGAGCGAGGAATTGACTTCCAAATACCGTTCTTTTGGACACAGACGTGACGGAAAATAAGCATTGTGCAATATCTTTTCTGCACACGACATACTACCGGCCTTCAATCCGTATTTAAACGCGGTGACAGGATAGAGTACCGGGCTCGAAGCCGTATTTGAACGCGGTGGTTATTGTTGTACTCATATTGAAGGTACTGCCTTTACAGGATAGGGTACCGGCTTTCAATCCGTATTTAAACGCGGTGATTATTTATCATTATTGTTGTATTCATATTGAAGATCCTCTCTTTACAGGACAGGGTGCCGGGTTCCAAGCCCTATCTGAACGCCGTGGTGATGGGTCACCTAGCCAGCGGTAAGTCCACAGTGGCGGGAAGGCTCGTGTACGAGTGTGACGGCATAGACGAGGAACTCATGTCCAAATTTGAGAAGGAGGCAAACGAGGTAATTAACACTCAGGAAAACGAAAAACTTTATTAAACACGATTCTGAATGGTTCATATGTATGCCACCAGCGATTATCAGTTCTCATGCATACTTACGCCTCAATGGCACAACTGAAACAAGATATGTCTTGAAAAAAGATAACGGTTGCTCCGTAAAGCTAAGCTTGTTGAAGACTTGATGTCCCTTGACTGAAGTACCTATACATACATGAAGTGTGTTTCGAGGGTCTGAGATACTCAAGGTACTTAAGTATAAAATGCCTGGTCTGTAGACTAAAGCGACTGTACCTATCACCATAGCAACTCTATATGTTGCTACGTTCATTTACCAAAGGCGGGCAAGGAGACGCACAAGTACGCCTGGATCATGGACAAGATGCCGGCGGAACGTGAACGCGGCATCTCCATCGATACCAAGCTGAGGCGCATAGAGACGCGCAACTACTACGTGAACGTCATCGACGCTCCCGGCCACACGGACTACTGTCACAACATGATCACCGGCTCATCACAGGTGACTGCTCTCTACAACATGCGAATAATGTGAAAAACTCGCGACATAAGACCACAGTAACGGATTTATGTCAAAAGTTACGGTTGCATCATCCTAAGCTCAAAGGCACACACAAGGTGCCACAAGATAAGGAACCATCAATGTCTTAACCAAGATTTATTAAATACATAAAATAAAGCTTAACAGCTAAAATTATGATAGTGTACATTTTCTTCAATTGACAGATTTTGAAAAAGGTCAATCAGCTAAATGTTAACATTTCGAAGCCAACGTGTCCTGTTTGATAACACGTACATCACAGGCATGAAGTTTGCATGGAGAAATCCCCTTTTGCGTTAAATAAAACGCTGTAATTTTGAGTGTCGTCAAATAAACATATATTTTGATAAACAAAATATTATAACAACCCATTTAGATAACACGTGTAATTAAATAACTTTGTTCTATAAAAATGTACTTATAATTGGGTATGTATGTATCATGATAATTGTTGATGTTTTTAAATACAAGAATTATTTCTAAATTTAAATATTATACAATATACTTCACAGTAAGCATCTATAGTGATTTATCCAGCTAATGATGGTTTGAATTAAATCATTTCAAGAAAAGCTTAGAACTTGTTAAAATCACCAAACTAGGAAATCAACAAATCACCGCTTTATGGAATTAGGAAAGATAGTGTTTATAAACCGCTTGTCTTAGAGAAAATAAAACACTTTCTTCTCACAGACAATAAATAAAGGTTTAACCCAAGAAATACAATTTTACTAGACATTTATATGTCTGTTGTACTGGTTTATAAAAAAAATCGACATTTCCCTTTTATTGGGGATTTAAGAATAACGCATGCGGTTGCCCAGTTTTCCCAGACGTTGGTATTGTCTTCGCATTCGCTTGATAGGTTATGGACGCCAGCATTAGATAAAGAATTGCTTCCATTACTCTATATTCGAAGCAAACTTACTACATGTATATTATTGAAATAGTAAAATCCGATATTATGCAATACTAGATAAATTATGTGTGATGGGTATGCACATTTAGGGCTGTTGATATTTGACATCGATGTACATGTGTTTTTACTTTTACCGTCATGCTCCTACGCAGGCGGACCTAGCAGTGCTAGTGGTGTCGGCGGCCCCTCTGGAGTACGAGCAGGGCGTGGCACGTGACGGACAGACGCGCGAACACGTGCTCCTCGCGTACGCCATGGGCGTCAAACAACTGATAGTGGTCGTCAACAAAATGGATCTGACTAAGCCCAAATACAGCGAGGTAAGCTATGTAACGCTTTGTAAAATGAGAGAAAGAATGGCTCCACGCCTAACTGAGTAAACTGTAAATGCTCATCAAACTATAAGTGGCCTACCCTGGTAATTAATATAAGACGAAGTGGTGTAAGGAAGCTGTGCCCGCCTTGACATTTTGAGGGCATTATTTTGTTCCATTCTCGAGGAGATTTCAAATGATATTTCGAATTATCACTCAAACAACTCCACGTTCTTGTACATTACAGAAAATATTCTAAATTGCCTCCAAAAGCTAAGAATTTTCGACACAATCGATCTACTAGTAATATACTACATGTAGGTTTAAACTAGGCAATTTTGATATAGAATTTAGACTGTATTATCTTATATGCACACGTTATAAGTTTCACTTGTTTCAGAAACGCTACCACTTCATCGTTGAGAACGTTGACCTGCTGGTGAAGAAGGCCGGGTTCGAGCCCGAGACCGTCATCTATCTGCCCGTATCCGGCTGGTTGGGAGACAACCTCGTCAAGCGCAGCGAGAACCTCGCCTGGTTCAAGGTACGTCACCCTCACTAAACTGGTCTGACTTTCGACGCACCGAGGTGGTCAGGGGCTTTGATTTCATTGCTACTCTAGATTAATGCAATGTACTGACCCGCTATGATGGTTGTAAATGTGCTAATGAACGAGAGATCCCAATCAAAGATCAAGGTTTTGATATTACCATGGGACGGCGCATCTCGTCACGTACAGCTACATAGCAGTTATTATTTGGGATGTCCCCAGTGATTCACCTCTGTTCCTTCTATCTCAAAACGCACACAGGTTGAAGTAGTAACTTCCAGGGAACGTCATGAATTCATCCGGGGTCAATATTCATATTAGCAAAAAGGACCTGAATATTTTGCAAACGGATTGACAGACTCATCTGAATTTACATGTACCAGGACACTTAAACGTTTAATTCTTCGTGTATATAACGTTGTTACACGTTAATGAAATAAATATTGCGAAGTGCTGTTCACTTTCATGCGTATACACAATCGTATAGTTCGTTATAATATATGAAATGGCATGTACGGTAAGTTAATGTTTAACACAAAATTGAAAGCATGTCACAACACACGCAACTGATAAAGCTGTGATACTAATTTATATCGTTATATACTGACATACCAGGTACATGTACAGTGTAACATCATGCACGCCGAGGCTAGAATAGTGACTGGCTCGTATGAACATGTCATAGCTTCCGATAATAATCGTTTAATATATAGCTAATGTATCTATGCATTCACTATAATCACATGATAATAAATTACATGTACGAGTACAACGGACTTTATACACATAGTGGACTGTACAAAAGTAAAGCATACAAACTAAACAATGTGGCCATGTAATTGACGATCTAGCACCTGTTTGTTCATGTAGTTTATAATTTCACTTGTAATAACAGACTGACAATCTGGTAGAAGCTGCACAAAACCCCGATTGGAATATCGATATGAAACAGGCAGTTCAAATACATATATATATATCCAAACATGTCCTAATTGAAGCAATGTCTTCGGAATTTCTATATATAAACAATAGAAAAAAAGGCAAAATACAGAATCAGATAAAGCCGGCGTGCCGTGTACTTTCTACCAGTATTATACATCTTAAATATAAACAAACTTTGTACAACATGTTCACTATACACAACACTTTATTTTCTTTTTTGATCGGTCGCGTTTTAACTTGACTGTGGGTGTAGGAGTTTCGCCGTATCTAGTCCACTCTATGGTCACGTGATTTCTTTTCATGTCCGCAATCACTACCGGTTCTGGCTTTTTCTTTTTCATTGGTAAAATCGGCATGTCTTCGCAAAACACGGCTTTAAATTTTGGTTCTCGTATCATGTTTGGGTGATAGCTTTTCATCTGAAATTCACATGGATTAACATATTATAATTGCCGCCTAAAAATAATGATACGCTCTATGTTTGAAGAAAATAGTTCCTTATGATCTAGAATCTGTATGCGCAATTATATTTGAAAACGTGTTTTTTTCTTATTGATTTTATATATTATTATTTATTTTGCAACTACCCACGTATATTGAAATCGAAAAGTAGACGCAGATCCGCCAATTCCGATGAAGAACTATGACTAGGTAGCAATGAACATGATGATTACAAGCTAGCGGTGCGGAGTACTACCGAGACTTAGTATTTAAAGTTTAGTTTATCTATTAAATTTATTAATGGTTGTGATCCGGGCCACAATTTATTTGGAAAAAACAACATCCTAGTACCCCGGAAAAAAACAACTCTGGCCTATTTCATCCAAAAATGGTAGTTGTATTTTAATACGCTGTGTGATTGCGCCGGAGAACGTCGTATTAAGTTCTCAAAGTTCCTTCTACGTCTTATCTGTCGTCGTATTAAGTTCTCAAAGTTCCTTCTACGTCTTATCTGTCGTCGTATGAAGTTCTCAAAGTTCCTTCTACGTCTTTTCTGTCGTTATATAAATACTACGTAACTACCACGGCCTTCAGGTACTATCCACAAAAGTATCCCTCTATTATTTCACCCACCCTGTTATAGCAAACCACTCCACTCGCTGTCGGGTATCAACTATAATATGAGATAAAAAAACACAGATTGTTGACGAATGTATTTGAAACCTTAACTTGCAACTGTTCCATGAGCTTATATCACACTTAAATCTTCCTTCAGTTTTCATCCATGCACGATCCTCAGCATTCTCCGTCGCAAAGGTTTCCGTCTGACCACCAGTACATTAGCAATGTGGAAGCATTACATCTGTTTCGCTCTTTCGTTTCAACTTCATGTAAACATGTAATTTTGCCCAAAATTGTATACCTTTCAATGACGCATTGGTTTCATGCATATAACTGCCCTGTAACTGAAATATTTTCTCATTAACTTACAAATTCCTTTATTACCGATTTCAATGACCGCAATACTTAACCACTTTTCTACACGTATTACAAAAGAATGGTCGCTTGATATCTTACAACATCTGGGTTACAAATCTCGGTCACGTGGTAGGCCAACTTCCGGAAAGCCTGGAAGACGTTCTCACCGGTCCGTGCGCTGGTCTCTATGAAGCCAAATGCGAGTTCCTTGTCGGCCAGCTTCAGAGATAATTAATAAATTGAGTTTGCATGCAGTCGCGTAATAATCATATTAAGACAGGCAAGTACATTAAACTAATAAATTAAAATAAATAACATATGCTAAAACTAAATTGTTCTTTTAACATTCAGGTTATATAGTTTTAAATGTTAATCAAATCAAATGTGTGATATACATGGCACAAATGCTTTAGTAGTTTTGACGCCTAGATATGCATTATTTGGACTTAATGTGCACGATACTTTTATGTGCATGCGCCTTTTAATGCTTGCTTCTCGGACAAGAACTATCCCGTATCTTCAGAATTGAAAATCCAACCAGCAAACCATAACACAATAAATACCAAATGTCCCCATTTTGTGACACATGCTTTAATTTCGTTGTAATTGAATGTTTCTTGTTTTGCATTATTATTTTATTCGAATTGAACCTTTTTAAGAAGTATAACTTTTTCCGATTTCCTCATATAAAATTTAATTAATTACGACAAGCATTTACATTTTCATTAGAATATACTTATTTCGTAAAGTTTGCTGAAAAATGCAAACTGAAATTTCTTTCAGACTTTCATGTTCTCCATCTGTACCAAAGTCAATGAACGCGCTCCGGATTTTATAGTTTGTGTGTTACCTTTTGTCCTTCTTTAGCAGCCACCTGTCTCTCGGTGTCAAGGTCACACTTGTTGCCTAGCAGCACCACAGGGACAGCCTCGTATTTGTTGTGTTTGTGTGCGATTTCCTGTCAGAAATAAGCAACAACATTCACAACTTGTTCATAATTATACAAGTATTTTTATGCCCCCGGTAGGGTGGCATATAGTGATCGCACTGTCCGTCTGTCAGGCGTCCGTCTGACTCTATGTCCTTCTGAAATTCCGTCACACTTGCGTTTAGGTTTCGAAAATTGGTCATAACTTTTGCAATATTGATCATAGCAACTTGATATTTGGCATGCACGTGTATCTCATGGAGCTGCACATTTTTAGTGGTGAAAGGTCAAGGTCATGGTCATCCTTCAAGGTCAAAGGTAAAAATAACCAAAGCGGCGCAGTGGGGGGCATTGTGACAAACACATCACATTGTTTTTATTGAGATTGTATTTATTCTATCATCAAAATCCCGATGTATTTGTTTCAAAAACATTATTCTATTAATAGACTTATCAACTGCTACCTGATTGACGCTGTGCATCCAGTATGACAGGTGCGTGAATGAGTTCTTGTCCGTGACGTCATACACCATAGCGATGCCCTTGACCCCTCTATACTGCCACCTTGTGACGGAGTGGAACCTCTCCTGACCCGCCGTGTCCCTTTAACATATCGATAAACGGCGTCAGTACTGACCACGGACATGGAAACTCGCTACTTTACAGTCTGGATAGATATGCATACCCGAACAAATAATGTATGCTAAATAATGATTGTGCTTAGTACAACAACAACCAATTTCTTTGATTACTTTGCAAAATTAAGAAAGACGAAACTACTTAAGATATAATAATAAACCCCCGATATATCATTCTATAATTTTAAGATGATTTCAATACTTAACACTTGTATATTTGGCACACAACTGCCCACATACATTCTTGTGATGGCGATCCGTTTGTTTTATCTATTATTACCAAACCAATAACGTCTTTTTTCTGCGAAAAAAAGAGTCTTAAAATAAATATTGAGATATCAGTTTTGCCCTTAAATAAGGCATGATGGCCAAGTGATCTGTTACGTGACGCTCGGGTCCCAGATTGTTTGGTAGACCATAAATTTCCGTACACGCTAAGAAAACAGTTCTGACCCGAACATAAATTTGACATTAACTAAGACTTAATATCTGCAACAGGATTAAACTATATTATGCCACATATGTTCACCATAAGAAGCCTAAGTATTAGAAATTCACGGCAACAAACTTGTTAATGCATTTTTCAGAGAGAAATAAAAAAGCATATATACATAATTATATTAAATAATAATCTATACTTATGATTATGCATATTGTATTCTTGCCACGCGAATGAATGTTAAGTAGTATGGACAACCCAGTGGTTGGTCCACGTGCTTCACCTAGACGACCCGGGTTCAATCCCCGTTCCCGGAAGCATGTGAATTTGGTTGGTGGTCACCATAACGGGGTTTCCTCCGGGTACTCCAGCTCCCACCACAGCACAAAACCACAACACAATTGAAAATCTGTCAGTAAAAACTAGAAATAGCTTGAAATTGCAGCTATAATGCAAAATTCGTCACAACGCTCGTGAGTCAATTAAGTTATTCCTGGTCCACACATAGTGCAGCCTCAGGCGCGTGAGGACCTCATAAACTTCGAAATACACCTACCATATCTGCAGCTCCACTAACGCGCCGTCCACCTCGAACTTCTGGCGGACAAAATCTGTAGCTGGAAAAGAAGGAAAACCATTGTTTTGGTTGTGTGGTCTCCTTTCATAAAAAAAAACACGTCAACATTTATATGTATGAAAAAGCAACATAGGCTTTAGAAAAGTAACTAACCGATTGTTGGCAGCAGACGCAGCAACATAGGCTTTAGTACAGTAACTAACCGATTGTTGGCAGCAGACGCAGCAACATATGCTTTAGTAAAGTAACTAACCGATTGTTGGCAGCAGACGCAGCAACATAGGCTTCAGTAAAGTAACTAACCGATTGTTGGCAGCAGACGCTCTTTAAAGTCCAAGCCAACCAAGCGCCTGAGCAGCGCGGTCTTTCCGACGCTTGCGTCTCCGAGAATTAGAATCTTGTAGGTGGCGACACAGTCGTCATCGCACAGAGGCATTCTACGTCATTTCCTGTCCAAATGCAGTGGCTGGAATTACATGTTAGACAAGCATTGACTTTCAGCTGTGTACCGGTTACGGGTAGATATAAGGTTGAAACCGATTCAGATTGTGTTTAAGTTGTTCCGCTTTTTCACTATTCAATATATTCCACAGTGTTTGTTGTTTCTGAATTGTTTCCGTTGAAACAAAGTTTTCGTTCAATAACAAACGTAGTCGGTCGCTGACTTGATGTCAGAGCCACACCTGCTCAATATTGACCCCCCTTTTTGTTTACGTAATTTTCGCGCGTACATATCAGTTGTGATAAATGGATATCGTAACATACTTTCATTATCAGAATACATGTGAACTCGCATTTCTCTAACTGAAATAAACACGCTCGGAAGTTGTCATGATATTAAATCGAAATAAATCTGCGGTACTCTGTAATATCCGTAAAACATCTATCTAGCACAACAGCTATTGTGTAATATGGATGTAGGTTTCACTTTATACATATTTTGCATAAGTAATATTTAAAATATTTTATTCAACAACTCAAGACATCTTTGCTCGCTTGGTTGAAATTCAAAGCAGCGTGCTCTTTCCCTTTATATTTTTACATTTACGTACATTGTGTATTTTATATGCACACGTAAGTATAGAAACACGATATCAAAACATAATTGCAGATGAAACCGTATTTACTAGTATATTACTCAATGTTAAAAACCGGCTTACCGTGTATACCATACAGAATAAGTATTAGTATGTTAAACTTAAAGCGACGAACACAAACACAATGTACACATTGAAAACAGTGGAGCCCTCCACAGAGCCAGACGCGTTCAAATAATCTGCTGCTTCTATGGGTTATCTTAAAAAAGCAGACAGCTTGCCGATTACCAAACAATAGAACATTCATAAGGCAATCATTTTTTTATATTCTTTATCATAAGGATATATATCATTATTGAACATCCGTGTGTTGTTGTTGTTGTTCTTTCTACAATTTTAAGAAGAACTGATTTAGTATCATATTATAGTATATATAGCAACACCAGCAACAACCACGACAACAACACAATCGACAAAGTTATTTTAATAATAAAATACGATTACAATAATTCCAGTAGTATAAAATGTATGATATTCGTAATATGAAACAACAACTAAAATGTACCATGGGAGATATATTAATCCACTTTCTGTTATAAAATATCCGTTTTTAACACACCCAGTGTTTACAAACATATACACTTCAAATGCTTTAAATTTAAGCTAGCTTTACATCAAAACGGAAATGTAAACTTTACTTTCTCAAATTTCCACTGAAGAAAAGTAGACTGTCTAAATGTTAGTCCTATCATCGCAATAAACCTTCCCAACAGTTCAGCATTGTATATGTCTGGCTCAGAAAATGTTCAGATGGTTTCCAGAATTCCCAAAATATACTCCGTTTCTGTGAAATTCACAGAAAGAAACATTTTGTCTTTCACAAATATTTATAACATACTCTGAGTGGAACTATCATGCGGTAAATCATTTTATATTGCCAGGTCCGGTTAGTTAAACGGTGTGTGCGTAATTAACGAATACAATTGACCCGTAAAATTTGTTGCAGATATTCATTCACTGCAGATGAAATGATGTTCGTCTGTGATTACTTTACTCAACACTTATCTTCAGTCTTTGTGAAAATAAGCATACTTTATCGTTTTCCACTATGTATTCAACCGTGCCCTCTCGAATAATTGAAGCACTATGAGTTTTTATTTTCAGTGGCTTTTTACCACGCCGAGTGGTAACTCATATGTAAATATAAACTTTACATACAGGTATTTATACCAGCATAGCCTCATCAAAATCCAATAGTTAGTACAAGCCATTAACCGGGTTGGAACTGATTATTTCAGACAGTTGACGCATTTATCCTATGTGACGGTAAATCCATTAACACATTCAATTATATAAAGGATATTAAACATAAGGCATTTATCACAGAGCCAGTTCGACCGTAAACGCTTCAAAATTCTAACTCATTAAACATGACACGCATTTATCTTAGGGTCGGTTCAACCATTTACAAATTAAGTTATTAACTTTACTCGAGATGCGAGCCGTCCTACCTAGCACACAGTCTTTAAGCCCATCACATGGTCCACTTCCAGTGTAAGTTTATAAACAGTGCGCCTGTGTTTGTGCGGGCCGCTGGCATCCAACAGCTGGCCATAATCTGTCAGGGAGAGGCAGAGATATCAGCTCCCCATTCATGTGTTACATGTTGTAAACTGTCGAACATGGAATATCTGGTAGTGTTACCTATTGTAATTAATTGACATAACTGTCGGTGGTGTTACCACTTGTAAGTGACACATCAGCATTCGGTAATTGTAACTATTTGAAATTGACACAGCAGAACATTCGGTATGGTAACTATTTGTAATTGGCCAAACAGAACATTCGCTATTGTAACTATTTGAAATTGGCACAGTAGAACATTCGGAATTGAAACTATTTGTAATTGGCACATCCGAACATCCGGTATTGTAACTATTTGTAATAGGCACAGTAGAACATTCGGTATTGTAACTATTTGTAATTGGCAAAACAGAACATTCGCTATTGTAACTATTTGAAATTGGCACAGTAGACCATTCGGTATTGAAACTATTTGTAATTGGTACATCCGATCATTCGGTGTTAACTATTTGAAATTGGCACAGTAGAACATTCGGTATTGAAACTTTTTGTAATTGGCACATCCGAAAATTTAGTATTGAAACTACATTGTGTATTTGAAATTGGTACAGTAGAACATTCGGTATTGACACTATTTGTAATTGGCACATCCGAACATCCGGTATTGTAACTACATTGTGTATTTGTAATTGGCACAGTAGAACATTCCGTATTGTAACTTTTTGTAATTGGCTTATCCGAACATTCGGTATTGTAACTACATTGTGTTTTTTTAATTGACACAGTAGAACATTCCGTATTGTAACTACACGTATTTGTAATTGGCACAGTAGAACATTCCGTATTGAAACTTTTTGTAATTGGCACATCCGAACATCCGGTATTGTAACTTTTTGTAATTGGCACATCCGAACATCCGGTATTGTAACTATTTGTAATTGGCACAGCAGAACATCCGTTATTGTTACTTTATGTTATTGGCACAGCAGAACATTCGGTAGTGTGACCATTTGTAATTGGCACAGTAGAACATTCGCTATTGTAACTATTTGTAATTGGCACATCCGAACATCCGCTATCGAAGTTATTTGTAATTGACACATCAGAACATCCGGTATTGTAACTATTTGTAATTGGCACAGCAGAACATTCGGTATTGTAACTATTTGTAATTGGCACATCCGAACATCCGCTATTGAAACTTTGTGTAATTGGCACATCCGAACATTTGGTATTGTAACTACATTGTGTATTTGTAATTGGCACAGTAGAACATTCCGTATTGTAACTATTTGTAATTGGCACATCCGAACATCCGCTATTGAAACTATTTGTAATTGGCACATCTGAACATCCGGTTTTGTAACTATTTGTTATTGGCACATCCGAACATCCGATATTGAAACTATTTGTAATTGGCTTATTCGAACATCCGGTATTGTAACTATTTTCAATTGGCACAGTAGAACATTCGGTATTGTAACTATTTTCAATTGGCACAGTAGAACATCCGGTATTGTAACTATGTTCAATTGGCACAGTAGAACATTCGGTATTGTAACTATTTTCAATTGGCACAGCAGAGCATTCGGTATTGTAACTATTTGTAATTGGCTTATTCGAACATCCGGTATTGTAACTATTTTCAATTGGCACAGCAGAGCATTCGGTATTGTAACTATTTGTAATTGGCACAGCAGAACATTCGGTATTGTAACTCTTTGTAATTGGCACAGCAGAACATTCGCTATTGTAACTATTTGTAATTGGCACAGCAGAACATTCGGTATTGTAACTATTTGTAATTGGCACAGTAGAACATTCGGTATTGTAACTATTTGTAATTGGCACAGTAGAACATCCGGTATTGTAACTATTTTCAATTGGCACAGCAGAACATTCGGTATTGTAACTATTTTCAATTGGCACAGCAGAACATTCGGTATTGTAACTCTATGTAATAGGCACAGTAGAACATTCGCTATTGTAACTATTTGTAATTGGCACAGCAGAGCATTCGGTATTGTAACTATTTGTAATTGGCTTATTCGAACATCCGGTATTGTAACTATTTGTAATTGGCACAGCAGAACATTCGGTATTGTAACTCTTTGTAATAGGCACAGTAGAACATTCGCTATTGTAACTATTTGTAATTGGCACAGCAGAGCATTCGGTATTGTAACTATTTGTAATTGGCACATCCGAACATCCGGTATTGTAACTATTTGTAATTGGCACAGCAGAACA
>VMBQ01006015.1:0-50517 GCA_007657795.1 Dreissena rostriformis | reverse complement strand
TACACAATAGATCCTTTATAACGCGATCCGTTATAACGCTGTATCCAATATAACGCGGGGGGTGCTTGGATCCTGTTTTTTCTCCAACTGTCCATTTTATGCAACTATTTTTCGTATTTTCGTATTTTCAGAAAGCTTCAAAGATGGCGGCGCTCACAGCTTGATTGCTGTATTCTACAGTCCGTTTAACCGATTATAATCCCTTAGAGGTTAAACGACACTCGGCAGGCAGTTGGTGTTAATATGTTGTGTAATGTCAATAAAGGTGTGAAAAACTAGCGTGTCAGTGTTTATTGTTCCGTATCAGGGTGGTTCAATGCGCTATAAATGGGGTACATTTTATAATTACGGTACCCGTATAATTATCAAATTAAAGTTAATTAAAAAGATTAAAAACATTCTTACTTTGAAATTATTGCAGTTTGTCTAAATGAAAGGATCGGCTGCGAAATTTACTTCGCACAGTAGGTATAAAACACGGTAAGTTTTTTTCTACGTTCATTGTCATTCTAGTATTAAGACAACATGGAATCGCGAAAAAGGAAGGCCTATAGTATTGCGGAGAAGTTGTGTTATCGTTAATATATGTTATACATGCTTGATAAATAAAAAAGATCTTTCGTTATGTTTTATCTTTCATTACGTGTGAGAGAAATTAATTTAATAACCCAGACGATTTATTTACATGCAAACGCCGATTAATTGTTTACAGAAATTCAGTTTCATTTTTACCCGCTTTCAGTCCCCGTGAAGCACGTTTTTTACATGACTGCGTATGACGCAATAAAATATTTCTTTGTCAGGTATTGCATTTAATCTAATTTTAGCCGTACCCAATGAATGCTCTATCCCATAATGCACTGTACTCTTGACACTTTTGAATTAATGCGTAGGCATATGCTCGTGTTTACGGATTTATTTAAACACTTATCGTCATAACATGTCAGGATCATTTGTGGTAATTATTTCGGAATATCGGATAAATATGCACACTATAAAAGCGGTATGTATACAGTTATCGATACGCTTCGGTTTACATGAATGTATTGGAGAATGACAACACAGCATGGCAATAAACAGGGACCATATATATAGCGCAATACCGTAACTGTACCAATAAATGCGCTCAGAACTTATAACGCGGATCTGTTTATAACGCGGTGACCCCGTCAATCGCGTTATAAAGGATCTACAGTGTAGTAGTATCAGGGCAGTCACAATAGTATTAACAATCATGGGTATACATTAGGGAATAGAAGTATCAGAAATACTGCTGATTAAAACAGGTCTTTTGAATTACTAGTTTGCTTTATTAATCATCATTATAGATCATTGTTTTTACCTTGTTTTATCATTATTATATAGGATAAAAATATACCTTATCCAGTTTTTTGCTAAAAATCATAGTGACACGTAAGTGTATTGCATCAAAAGCTAAAAGTACTGTCTTGTTGTGGCAAAACTTTTTAGGGACAATATTTTATTAACGTCCAATGTTTTTGTTATTGTGTATCGCTTACTGTGGAAAAAAATATCCTGACTGTTAAGTTCTGATAAATGCAGTCTTACTTTGGCATACAATTACATTGTACACAGAATTTCATGGTATATACTCCTACGCAAAGGTTTAAGAGAACTTCTTCCATAGCTAAGATATACAAATATAAATTAATCTTTTCACATCATGAGGACATGTTTCACTTCCAATTCACACACTTGACATAGTTACACACTTCTGTTGAACTGGATTGTGATTTGAAGCCAGTTTTAGCATCTGACAAATTAAATGTCCATTGTACTTTTATGCTATTCAATTACTTTCACACATTTTGATGATTATTTGCTCTATTCAGTGTAAGGTACAATTCTGTTAGATGTATGCACCAGCACACATTTTATTTGCTATACTCAATGCAAGCTACAATTCTATTAGATGTATGCACTAGAAACCTCCTATTTGCCATTGATCAATGTCTTCCGAAATTAAGAATCTATTTAGACAGAATGGCTTTTATATGC
Source organism: Dreissena rostriformis (assembly GCA_007657795.1). Taxonomy (NCBI): domain Eukaryota; kingdom Metazoa; phylum Mollusca; class Bivalvia; order Myida; family Dreissenidae; genus Dreissena; species Dreissena rostriformis. The sequence continues at coordinate 48,498 of VMBQ01006015.1, read as the reverse complement.
TGTGTTCAATTTCCATGATGGTAACAAGGTTGCTGTTTTTATTGATTCAATGAAAATTGATTTAAGTTAATGTATATTGGATAGCAGCTGTTTTTATGGAGTTGTGAACAGTTTTTCGTGGTTGTCTGTTGTTTTTTCATCTGTCTATGTATTGAAAACACATACATGACTGTTGTGCATGTAATCACAATTAAGTGTACCGGTACTTGATGTGTGTCACATATATGTATACTGACCTAGGCAGAGCCTATGATCCATTGAATTATCTGAAGGTCAAGGCAGAGCTTATGATCCATTGAATTATCTGAAGGTCAAGGTCAAACTTTATGATTCAAGAGCGGTAAATTGTTTCTTTATGTTTTTCATTAATTGGTGGTTTTAATTATGATATATTATTTATACCTTTTGAGATATTTTTATGCTTCCCATATATATATATGGGGAGCAAATAGTTGCCAGTTTGAAGTTCTGTTATTCCTTCCTTCCTTCCTTCCTTCTTTCCTTCCGTCACACTTTTATTACAGTTTCTCATAGTGCTTTCAATACTTTACCGATTTCATATTTGGCATGTAGTTACCTTGCATGGACCTCTACCTTTTGAGAAGGTTTGAGGTCACTGGGGTCAAGGTCAAGGTCACCGAGGCTAATAATAGATTTTCTCAAGGTCACATTAAAAAAAAAAAATCCACAAAATTAACCCATATATCAACAAAGCATCATTTGGGAGCATCCATCAGTTTTACTGATATCCTTGTTGAATTTACCATTGGAAATTTTAATTACCTTATTATAATGAATGAATGGAATTTGTTTTTGACTGGAATATAAAAATCAACACATTGTCAGATTTTGGTTATTAACCCAATTGTTTTCTGCTGAATAACCCAATTCTTGTTTGTTCAACTGTAAAAACCTCCAAATCATTTGCTTTTAAATATATTTTGTTTAATATTTACAGAGAAAAACTAGTGCAGACGGCGTTTCAGAGCCTTCAGTTGGTGGTGACCGATTTTTTACCCATAATTCCCTGCTGCTACCTGGAAGTGGTTGTAACTGTGGCGTCAAAGTTTGGTCTCCAGAAGCAAGAACTCAATGTCAGCTTGACAGCCATAGGCTTGTTGGTAAGGTACAGTTTTATGATAGTGAAAGCTGATTGTAGTATCAGTTGGTCACTTTAATGTAATTTCTGTTAAACTCCTGTTTAAACAAATCGGGTCTTATTAAAAATAGTAATACCCAAGGAGGCAGGTTGGTGTGTAAAATAACTTGAGTCTGGAGTTTATCTTTGTCAAGCATGGATGAAAAACATTGAGAACTTCAAGAACTGATGAAAAGAACAGAATAAGCATGATGAGACCATCATGTGTAGTGTCTAAGAATCAGGTCTTTCAATCCAAGGTCAAGGTCACAGTCCAAGATCAAATGTCTAACAGATAATAATCCAAAACACATTATCTGGAGAATTTGTCCGGATTTTCAAATATCTGCAGAAGTGAAAAGCATGATGAGTAAACCAATTTGTACTGTACATCTTACATTATGTCTTACAAACTGAAGTACATTTGTGTTCACAATCAACAACTGCCATATCCTAACATCATTTGACGATTTCAGTGGAACATATCAGACTACTTTTATCAAAACCGCGAAAGAATCAAAACGGAGCTCAACAAATCCAAGCAAGAAGCGGATACCAAGGTAACGGACAGGTCGGGGGATGCCAAGATTACGGATAGGTCAGAGGTCATGACGGCCTTTGACGGGCTCTGGATGTGTCTGTTCATGCGCCTGGGAGACCTGTGCGTGGATTCCCGACCTGCGGTGCGTAAAAGCGCAGGCCAGACTCTGTTCTCCACCATTTCTACGCACGGAGGGCTGCTAGAGCAGGCTTCATGGAAGAAAGTTCTTTGGAAGGTCTGTTCATTGTAAACCCTTTCCCGCTCAGAAAAAAAAAGTGAAAAAGGCTATACGCAACTAGCATAAAACCAGAACAGCCTTCGAGTAACTCGCAGCCTGTTCAGGTGTTATGCTGTTTGCTGCTTATCAGTATCTAAGGATTGGAAATGAAGCTTTTAAGACTTTCATCTATATAGAAAGATCTTTAAATTTGGTTTGGTTTTCTAAGGGACTACAAACAGGACGTAATGCGTATCTGAGAAGTAAAGGGCTAATATACTTGATATGTTAATGATATAGTAAAGGAGGTATAGATGAACAATTATATTGTACCTCAAAATCCAGAAGTTCCCATCAAAATCATTCTTTCTTATGAAAGTAGATGACTGCTTTCAACTTGTAAGGGTCAAATGATTAAGATCATAAAAATGATATTTTTAAAGTCATTTGTTGGGTCAGGTACAAGAACATAACAAATAATGGGTACAGAACAAAAATCTGTTTTTTTTACATTTTTTTCCTAAAAGCACATGGCAAATAATGTTTCATGCAACCCTGTGATGAATGAATGCATTTGCCAAAATCACTACCAAGACCCTTACAATTAGGGTGACATGTCATATATTTTGTACCAACTTGAGTTGAGCCGGATGGAAAGCTTGTGAAACAAAATTTAATAGCAATGAATGTTAGACCAGGGCACAGATATTCACAAATTTCCAAAGCAAAGAACATTTCTTAAAACCACATAATTGCAAGTGTTTAGAAGTTTATATTTAAATGTTCAATTCTCAATAATGCATGTGTCCTAAAAATAAAGATATATAATTGTTTGTCTGGATCTTTAATTTATGGATTGGTCTATCCATGTTATAACAAGTCAATGGAAAATCATGTCACATGAATAAAATGATTTTGTAGTATTATGTCTTGCGCATCATGTATTCAATATCAAAATCATATCAAAGGGGAAATCACTCATCTTCACAACTGACATGCAGGTGTTGTTCCCCTTACTGGACAATGTGAAAAAGCTATCAAGTACGGCCCCGAACACCAAGGACCAATCAGTGGAGGGCAACATCCTGATCCACCACTCTCGGGACACCGCAGAGAAACAGTGGGCGGAGACGCGGGTACTCACCCTGGCGGGTGTGGCACGAACATTCACTGCACAGAGGAGGATACTTCAAGGGTTTTACCGTATGTGGATAGGATTGTTATAGTGATGGTATAACTGGATACAATAGTCTTATTATTAATGNGTAAATTTCTTTTAACAATTACCCTGCGTTTGCATATAACTAAATCGTCTGGATTGCTTATTTAATTTCTTTTTGACCGTTACGTTTTTAATTGCATTTTAGCAGAAATATTTAAATGCATATTGTCCACAAATAACAATAAAATGAAACATGCCTCGTTAAACTTGTCAAAGCTGTCAAAGATTCAAAAGATCGATAGCACATACATGGTAACAGCATAACCGGTAGTCGCTAACGGTTATCCAGTCCCACTAATCCGCTAATAATTTTATGGCATACAATAACAATGGCCGGTAATTACCTCCTGATAACAAAAGACAAGTTAATTGACATGTGATAAACAGGGCCCAACTCCTGCGAGTTACTCCCAAGTAACCCCCCTCTTTTAACCACGATTTATCGCAACCTCCATTTTGAGCGAAAAAGTATTTCAAATAAATCGGAAAATGACCGACGCATTTTTTTATTTATTTTTTTCAAAAATCAGAAATTGACGAATTTAAGTGCTGACGAGAAAGTCATTTTTTGAAAAATGACGAAATTTCGTGCTGACGAAAATAAATGGTTTCACAGTATTTGTATTTTGAGGCCGGCCCCTAAGTCTATTGTGAATAATGGGATTTCTAAATGAAGATGTAACAAATGACCACCATAATATGACTTTGTATAAAATGCTTAATCATGTCGCATGCTAAAATGTCAAGGTCAAGGTGGACACATTAATTTTTTGCTCATTCCTTATATATGGATAAAGTGAAAGTACAAATTAGTGTCCGGCTGATAACTTTATTGTGCATGATGGTAGTTCAAAATATATTGTTATGGTTTATATTAAGATAGATTCTCTACTACTTGTACACATGATATTGTTATTGTTTTATTACCAATATTAATGGGTATGAATTCATTTGTAGAAGAATTTCCACATGCTTGGGCCTTGCTTCTAGAACACATAGAAGTTGCAGCCCTGTGCCAAAATGCTGAAATATCCATAGCAGCCATAAAAAGCTTTCAAGAAATGCTGTTAATGCAAAAAGATGAGACTGCTTTCACACTCCCCACCCTCCCAGTAAAGCCTCCAGGTACTGAGTCTATAAATAGGACAGGGGAATCCCCTGAAGCTGACGGTAAATCAGCCAATCACAGTGAGGCTGAAGAATCAACAGGAAGTGAGGAATATGACATTGCATTGTGGTCTGCTGCCTGGAAAGTGTGGTTAAATATAGGAACCAATGCAACAAAGCCTCCAGAAGATTCAAATTCCCTGTATATTCCTTCGCAACCATTTTTGACCGCCCTGATTCAAACATTCCCGCCACTGTTGGATCACATCAAGACCAGGTTTTCTGTGTCCGATCTGCAGAAGCTTTCCGGGGTGTTGAAGCGGTCCCTGACTGTGCCTGTCCACGGTGACAGCTCCCCGTTCATCCTGCCGGCGTACCCCGATGTGTCAACCACCCCGCTTCAGGAGGCTACACTGCAGGCAGTGGAGGCTATAATCAAGGTGACCGTGTAAACATTAACTCTTTCAGTGCTGGGACCAAATTTTGAAGGCCTTTGCAAACAGTTTGGATCCAGATGAGATTCCACAGAACTTGGCGTCACATCAGGATCCAAACTGTTTGCTTTTCTGATAGTATTCTTCGAAAAAAATTCGAAGAAAATGCTAATTTAAGAAATTCAGCAGACGACATTTTAGCAGACGACAAATTTCCCAGCATGCAAAGGGTAAACCTTTTCCGGCTCAGAAACACATTTTGTCCCTGAGAAAATCAAATTAATTGTTAGACCCTTCTTACAAGATTCAAGTCTTAAAGGTTTCATTTCCAACCCTTAGGTACTGTTGTTTGTCGGCCCTAAGTGCGTGAGGTGTGTTTACTTTTATTTTTTATGAGGGTTCCTCCTTGACCTCTTGAAAGATTTTATCCAAGCTTCACAGGAATAATAAATGGGTGACCCTCTCTAAAAGTTTTCCTGTCCATTGCAATACGTGTCAGCAAAGCTACAAAAAACTTAAAAAAATATATACTTCATAAATATTTTTCTCTTATTCCCCAAGCATTAAGGCTTTAATATTTGGTGTGTAACATTGTCTAGTGGTTCTCTACTCTGTTTGTTCCCATGATGTCCTTTGGGTCAAAACTGGCCATGCTGCAGGGGTCACATTATTTATATGGACTAATATAGCAAAATGACCTTATAATCTTCTTCTCCAATATTTGGCACACAACATCATATGGTGGTCTTTTACCAAGTTGGTTTAAATCTTTCCCCTAGTGTTTAACCCTTTGCATGCTGGGTAATTTGTTGTCTGCTAAAATGTCATCTGCTGAATTTCTAAAATTAGCAGTTTCTTCGTTTTTTTTCAAAGAATACTATCAGAATAGCAAACAGTTTGGATCCTGATGAGACGCCACGTTCTGTGGCGTCTCATCTGGATCCAAACTGTTTGCAAAAACCTTCAAAATCCGGTTCCAGCACTCAAAGGGTTAAAGACTGGCCGCCCTGGAGCTATCTTGTTTCCCTTTTATAAATTGTATCAAGACAGTTCAAGAGCATAAAAAACATCATTGTTACCATGAAGTAGCATAGACTGCTTTTAGGTAATTAAAATGTAAGATTATATTTGTAAATTATAGATATACTAATTTTACAACTCTTATTTCAACACATGTACTAATTTAAACATTTAAATAAAACTTCCAATATGTCTTCAGGGTCATCATGTAAAAGTCACATTGCATTATCTAAACAGAAGATGAGTCAAGCGTTCTGCCTTGAAACTGCTTTTGTTAAATTCATGTTTAGACTCAATGTTTCATTTCACAATGTATACCTGAAGAACTCTGATTTCAGACTGGTTTACCTGAAGAACTTTGATTTCAGACTGGTTTACCTGTAGAACTTTGATTTCATAATGGTTTACCTGTAGAACTTGGATTTCCGACTGGTTTACCTGTAGAAATTTGCTTTCAGACTGTTAAAGCGGGCTCAGACACTATGCACAACATGTACCCGGACATCTTTGACCAGCTGATGACGTACGTGGACTACGGAATACGGGTGCCAAAATTTGGGAAGATTGAAACCAAGCACATCGGCTCTGTCCGAGGACCAACGGTATGAAAATAGTTGAGCCTTATTCCTCTGGGAAAATGGGGCTTAATGCGTGTGCGTAAAGTGTCGTCCCAGACTAGTCTGTGCAGTCTGCACAGGCTTATCTAGGACGGCACTTTCCGCTTTTATGATATTTTTGTTTAAAGGAAGTCTCTTTTTAACCAAAATGGAGTTAACGGGGAAAGTGTTGTCCCAGATTAGACTGTGCAGACTGCACATGTTAATTTGGGACGACACTTTATGCAAATGCATTAAGCCATGTTTACCTAGAGCGAATCTCAGTTCTGTTATATACAGGCTCCTCTTTCACAAACATTCTTAAGATTAATCTTATATTAGTCTTAAATATTCAACAAATGGAAATCAATAATCAGATATGACAAGCATTTAAATTGGTTTAAGGCATTACGTTCAGACTATCTTCGAGACTGAGAACCTTTGTAGTTGTGGGGCCAGTATCAATTTCATAAAACGTAACAAAGAAGTAAAAAAAACAAATGGCACATGTGTGTGAAAGCCCTGGAATCTTGATTTGTTAAATTTTGGTCTTGTATATAGAACAATTATCATGCAGCATGTAAGAATGGTATTTAAAGAACATAATGTTTCTTACTAAGGTTGTTACACCCCCATGGAGTCGGAGACATTTAACATTGCACATGTCTGTATGGCCATCCATACGTCCTGAAGCTTGTGTTTTCATCTCCTCTTTAATTACTGGGTGTGCCTTTCTCATACTTTCACAGTTGAATGTGTTTGATTATTGTTAAGAAAGGAATGTTGTCTGTTACGAGTTTTGGCAGAATTATGGCCCTTCGTCTGTTTTTCCACTAAAGAATGTGTAGTCGCACTTTTTTTTTGTTTTCATCTACTCTTAATTTACAAACTTTCAAAAATGTATTGCCCTGCTATCTCGCCCTGGATTTTACTCTTAAATCATGCAATTCATTATTTGTATACTTAAATACTTTTCTTCATTCTGTTTTCTATCTTAGGTTGACTGGGTAACCATGAACTTCGTGCCATTTGCTGAGCGCTGCGTCAAGTTGATTGTGGACATGTACGTGGCAACCGCTAGCCATCCGACTGTGATACAGGCCCGTGTGATGCAGAATATCATCAAGGTAAGAACTATGGGTAGAATGAGTGTGTGTAATTCAGAGTTTATTTACAGGTCGTGGCTGAGTCCTTACGAATAGATTATGTGCGGACCTGCTCCTGTGACCTTGCAGGGAAAAAAATCTGTAATTTTGAGTCAAAGTATGTCAAATTTACCTCGACTGCTCGGGTTTTCACCAAAGATTTTTTTTAAACATATACACCGGTGCACGGTGGCCAATGGGACTTTATTGTTCAATGGCTGTAAAAAAAAATAAAAAAATGGGTAAGATGAAAGTGTTTGCTATGTTTATCAAATTAAAACAGTTTGTCTGTACTTATTTAATTAAAAGTTGTTTAAACAGTAAAAAAAATAAAGTGTGTGATTCAATATTATTATTGAATTGTATAATGGAAACTTAACTTAATTATTATTAAATATTGGGGTTAGTTTAATCAATTATACATCATCAAAGTCCAGAAACTTGGTTATAATATTTCTGTTTATGTGATGTTACACAAAATTCTTAAAATTATTAGAACTTGATTGTTAATATTTTCCACTTCACATAAAAAGGTCAGGTATTTAATTGTATTCATCGAAATGTATAAAAAGTAATATAATAAATGTTACTTCAACTTTATCAGAGCTTGTTTTATTGTTAACTTACCATGGTATGGAATCTTATTTTTAAGCACAACAACATGTACTAGATTATACTATACAAATAATTGAGATACACTCTCTAAAAAAGCATCCTGATTTCACTTAACAAAACTTGTTTTGATATTCTTTTCTTGACCTGTATATAGGGAAAGCATGGATGTTCACAAAGAAACGACTGTTATGCATTAAGAAATATTTTACAGTTACTTAAATTCAATTGGGTAAACTCCAATGTAAAGAAGGAAAGGTTTATCTATAGGCAAAATACAAAAAGGAAGGTAATTGTGTTGAGCATTATACCAGCATATGTTTGAGTTGTCTACCTTGAGATTACATTAAAGATAAATTAATGATTATCTCTAGTAAAACTGTTTTCTGATTAAAAGCAAAACAATAATCATAACATGATTTAAATTGATGCATTTGTGATAATCATATAATGAGACGTACCATGTGTGGTTTAAAAGCTCTTTGGAGTGTTTTCATTGACTATTTTTCGTGTGACTGACCAGTCGCTTTATGTAATATTTTGCTGACACGATGTTAAAAAGTGAAATCAAGAAATGTAAACAACTTTCCTGGTTTTATCATGACATATATGAAAAATATTAATGTTCTTTTTTTTATTAAAAAGCCTGTTATAAAAAAGATCTGACACTAGTTGGCATTTCATACCATAATTTATTAAACTCGTCCAGGAAATGTGTAAGTAAAATATCCTGAACCCGTTTAATAAAATATGATATGAAATGACAATGAGTGTCAGATCCTATTTATCTTTCATTTTTGCATATACATAATGCTTTATTTATGTGAAATATGACTTTATTCTTCTGCATTATTATCCCACGCCAAAAGCGGGGGTATACATAATTGGCATTGCCCGTCAGTCCGTCATTCTGTCCGTCACAATATTTTGAAATTGGCAAGGGTCATATCAATTTAATGACTTTGCTTTTTCTATATTTTTGAAGTGCCTTCTTCAAAAACATCTTTGTTACACCTCACTTTAATGTTTTTTAAATTAGTATTGTGCAGGTTGGGATACACCCTGCAGGATTCTGTAAACAAGTGAACATTACCTCACCCCCTTACTTCTATATGGCTAATTAACCTGAAAGCAGGTGCACTCAGAGTTTTGATTGACACCCACCAGGAATTATAACACAATTACCCATCAGCCCCCCTCACCAGTGGCTCGGAAAAAATGGGCTTGAAGCATCCCAAAGTCATATAAATGAAATTGTAATTACTGCATACCTTCCAACTTTTATACCCCAGTTGCCCTATTATACCATCAAGTCCGAGCCTAGTCTCATTAGGCCAAGAAAATTGAAAGATGTGGGGGAAGGATTTGTGGTTGATTGTGGTTGGTTTCCGTAGAGACGTGGGTGATTTTGACACAGAGATTGTTGGTAGGTGAGAAGGCATCACCGAGGAGTGACAAGGTGAAGATGTGAGTCACTGTAGGTGACCGAGTGGAAAGTACGGGTAAAAAGAACATAGTACACTGTTGGGATACAAACTTTTATGAATAGAATATGAGTCAAAGGAACTTTTAAAGAAAATGAAACAAAACTGAGTCATTTAAATTTTATATTTGGAGTCATTTCAAGTATTATTTGGAAAAATACCAATATATTTGAATATTGTACTGCTTTTTTCCACTGTATTTTGTACTTGACTTGTTATACAGAAAGTCTGGTAATTAAGTCTTTTTATTAGAGTGAATGCACTAAATTTGCTTTCATTTATTTGGTTTCGACTTCGAATGCACCAAACTAATGAGGAAGCTTGCTGTCGAACTAGCCCTTTGTTTATGTACAATAAAATATGATAAGGTGACTGAAGTTTGAATTATTTATATAATTAATTTTCTACAAATAGAAATCTATACCTCTAGCAACAAATTTTGAAATCTAATAGCTAACAGAATGCAACCAAAGTTTATTTTGCATCAACCTGATACCATCTGAAATGAAATTTAATAGGAAATTAATGGCCTGGTGTGAATACATCATACAGGTCAGGTCCCCAGAGACCATCTGGGTAGATTTCAGACCTTCCAGCATGAAACTGAACCCTACCACAACCCTTTACAATGAATGACAGTGCATCCTTGGTAACCAGTAATTTAATTAATATTGTTGATAAAAATTGTTTCCTTGAAAACAACATGTTACAAATGATCTTTTAATTAATATTGTCACATTGACTCCTCTCATTTTGTGCGGTTTTGTGAGTCAAACCTCATCAAAAATGTCTTCTAAAAATACGACGACTATTAAATATACTGCTGCTAAGTTGTGTTTCTTTCAACAATTGATTATCCTTCTTCTGTAGCCATTAGCGCATGGATTTGTCATGTTTGCCAGATAACAAAATGATGCCTACCCGTATTTTGTATTGCCGTTTTGTTTTGATGTTGCCTATTCTTCTCTGCATAATCCGTGACTTCAGAGCAAGGAATGTTTTACCATTTCATTCATCAATCTACCAGTGTAATCAACCATGTTGCAGACAAGATAACTGTCTTATAAACTGAAGAGCAAACAGGAAATGGCTATATTAACCCAAGGCAATCTATATTAACCCAAAGTCAAAGTCTTAATAAACATAAAGGCCCACCCAGGTTCCAAGACTGTTGAAGAGAGATTTGGATACAAGGACCCCTGGGACAGCAATTAATCTGTGCAATGTGCCATGAATCCCTTTATCAAAGGTCTCAAGGGCCCGTGTGTAAGATAAGCTATGCTCCAAGAAGTAATTAAACACTAAAATAACTGGGGATCATCCAAGTAAAATGTTGTCTGGTTTACAGTTGCAATGCTATTGAAGCAATGTTGTTCTTAATAAATGCATAATATGCAGTATGGTCATAATATAAATGCCTTTCATACCTGTGCAGTACAACTGTACATGGTGTTGCGCTAGTGTAGGTAAAATGCAGCGTGTCACTAGATATGCAGAACCCATAACATATTGTAATAGGTCATAAATAATACAAGTGTGTTAATGAATTTGTTGTTTAGGCCTTTTATCAGTCATTTAAACAGATAGGTGTAAACCAATAAGCCAATAAATTGGTACCCAATAATTGACTGTTAGGTAGTGTATTTTCAGTACTTTTGCATTATCCACTCCTTGCCCAAATTATTAATGGGCCAAACAATCAGTTGGTTAATTATGCTATTTGTCTTATTTAATTTTCGAACAATGTGCTCATTAGCATTCCCCAGTAACCATTTAGTTTTCAGAGCCTAAACAATTTAGAGACTGATTGGGTCGCCATCTTGTTTTTGTTTCAGAAAAAAGTCTGGCATATAAAAACTTAATTGGAAATGTGCATGTCTAAAATTCAGGACCATAACTCCATTTGGTTACATGTCACCGTTGTGATAATTGAGGATGTCCAGGGTTGCGCTCAAGTTTAATACTACTGTTCAGTAAATACTCGCCAACCAGTACCTATTATATTATGTTGTTTGAAAATTATGTCACATGTCCCTCAATGCTGGTCAATATAGATTTCTTAAAAAATATCTCCTAAACTTGATTTTCTGTCATAAGTGTAAGAGTTAAAAAAACAAACAGATTTCAAACAAAATATGGATCTTTGCAGATTTAAAGTCCTGTCCAGTCATGTTTAATTAAACAATAAAGAAGAGAAATTTAATAATAGTAATTTGTCATGTTCTTATATGTTTGATAAGTGTGGATTTCAGTATTTAGACAATGTGTGCATAATGAAAGAGAATTATATTGTATAAGACAGATTCATTTAAGACTATTATGTTCAAATCATCCTTCTACCTATTATACCTAAAGACGTCTTATAGAGCTTAAATAAAATATAAAAAGACTTGTTTGTGAACAATTCTTCTAATTAATCCAAATCTATAATATTAAACGATATTTACAGATAAAGACGTAAGCTGCTATAAGGTCATCACAATAGGGGAGTCACACTGCGCTGTTGACTTCCAATATTTACCTATACTTTTATCAAGAGATTAAGATCAGAGAATCTTGGTAATTCTGTTTTTGATGTCATCTTGTCAATTCGTCTGTTTGTGATATCTTTTTGTGTGCCTTTACAAACACTTGAAAATATGTATTGTATTATAAGACTGTGATCAGAGAAACATGGTAATTCAGTTTTTGATGTCATCTTGTCTATTCCTCTGTTTGTGATATCTTTTTGTATGCCTTTACAACAACAACAACAACATTTATTTCAGCAATAAAGCTTACAATAAATCTTCAAGCTTACAACAGTGAATATAAATATACTTCTGGTTCAGATGATAGTTTTTATTATTTGATAAAGAAGGAAGCAAACTATTAATCAATTTTTAAATTGATTAACAAACACATAAACATATCTGTTATATTATTAGAATGTGGCATCAGTTATTGTGTATATCTTTCTGGCAACTTTTCATATCCAAGATTTTTTTCTTTTGTCATATTTCTTTCTTACAGTTTAATTATTGTGACAGAATGTAAGTGACTCTGATATTATTTACAAATAAAACACGTAAGTAAAGAGATTTAAAGTGTCTGTTTATTATACTGTGACACCTCATGATAAAAGAACGGCCAGCTAGCTTAGTTGGTGCTACACATTGATATACAAATCCATGGATCGCAGGTTGGATTCCTGGCCCGGCCACATAAATTGTGCAGTGATTGGTCATGAAACTCCTTTTTACTGCCAATCTCCTCTATCTCTGATTAAATCTGATTAAAATAGGGCAGTTGTCAGTTTCTGGCATAAGTTTGTGCACTAATATTAACTGCTGCTTACCAAAGAAAATTATGAATGAATAACTGATCAGAGTGACTAAAGTACTGTTGAATACTGTAAAAACTGCAAATTAACCATCCAGCAAATTTAACATTTAAAGGCCATCAAGTTTTTACTTCAAGAGACACCCTTACTGATGAACATTTTTAGTTTGGGGTTCTTATTGTACATGCTGGAGCTTGACAAGATGGTAACTGGTACCCCTTCATTGAACTGCTTGCTGAGTGGAAACATTAGCCTTGTCGGAATGAACCCAGCCAGTAAAAGACTCGGAACTTTTGACATTGCGCTTCTCAGATTTGTGCCATAATCATAACAGCTAGATCATGGATACTATTTTGCCATGTTTTTCTTTTTTTGTAATTGTATGGTATTTCATATGTTAATTACAGTAGTACTATTGCAGTTCTTTGCATAAAGAAAAACTCATTTGAGTCATACATTACAAATATCAAATTTTATTAGATGTTCATACCTTCTTTTCTAGTTTCTTTTCTTTTGTAAGCAATGTTACCTACTTTTCTAGTTTCTTTTCTAGTGTAAGCATGAGAGCTATGTTACTTCTGTTAAATATTGCAACTCCAATGACTTGGACAACTCTCAATGAAATTGAAATTGGCAAGGTGAAAGATGAAAAAAGGATTTCCACACCTTTGCTGCACAATGTTAGTGGTTTGTTTTCAGGGGGAAGAACACTCCAAGGAATTCATCTATACACATGTATATATATTTACATTCTTCTATGGCAAACAACAACAACAGTTGAGGGACAAGTTTTGACAGTAATGTGTTTATCACAGTGTTAAAATGGTTGACTGAAATCGTGGTCAAAATTAATTATCTTATCAACAATGCGATAAAGATTTTGTGTTTGGAGTGGACAGCAGTTGTGTTTCTCAAGTTCTTACTTGCCATGTAGGTTGAGTAGCAAGTGAGCCACTAACTTGACTGCTGTTTATCACATAATTTATCTATGTGCTGATTGTGACTTAAAAAAATTTAGAGTGGACAATATGAAGTGTATAATAAACGTTGTTGCAAAAGATAATAATCAAATTGTCTTTAAATTGACTTAAGTATTATGTTCATTTCAGAGTTATAAAATAATGGGCACAACTTAGTCACCAAAGTATAATACTTATGTTTGAAAAAAAGGCTACTCCAAAACCAGTCTTATCATATACTAGACAACATCTTAGGTATAAGTTCTTATCACTCTAACAATGTTGACTGTTGACCATTTAAAATCCAAGGTGCATGTGAGATAAATACCAATGGATATGAGGTCATGTTTAAGGGGGCTAGAATTCACTGAAGTCTTTAAATAATTTATTTTCTACCTGTTTTTGAAACACTATTTCCAAAATTGCAGCAATGGAAGTTTCAGGAGGAAAAACAAGAAAGATCACTTTAAGTGATTAATCTGGGTACATTCAGATTTCAATGAATTGGAATTGCACTTATTGAATAGAAAATGTTATTATATACCTGCTTTATGTTCCCAAAAAATATCAATCGGTAAAATACAACTGCACAGAAATAATTCCCGTATGCTACTCGCTAGTTTTCCAATTCCGTATTACCATACTAGCCGGACTACGTTTAATGACGTCACTTTGAATGCTGAAAACTATAAGAGCATTCTTGGTTAATTATGAACGCTTAAACTCATTTGTTTATCTTAAATGATTCAAAGTTGTATATAATAAAAGGAATATTGTTATAAGTGTTTGTATCTGTCTCGTGGCTTGCGTTATTTCCTATCACACTCGAGGGTCTGCCTCTCGTGAGATACGTCATCACACAAGCCACACGACTGATACAAACACATGGAACAATTGACTAGCGTAATATTCCGTTTGTATTAAAACTTGAATTCATACATAGCAAAATTTTTGAAATGTTCAGAACTTGTGCTTCAAGATACTTTAATAACTTCAAGCAAATACATGTATAATGGACATCAACTTCATAAATCAGAAGTCAGAAAGTTTATGCATCAAATTGCCATAGAACACTGTATTATGTGAATTGGGAATAAGACTTCAAACTGGGAGTGATTTTCTCAAACAAAACTATTCATTTCATGATCTACGTTTTTTTTTTGTAATATACTATCTATAATTCAAGGTTAATAAGCAATTGTCAATGACTTTTTCATTAACAGTGATTTTATTTTTATCATTTTAACTGTATTTTTGAACTGTGTCTATGTGCG
The DNA here is from genome assembly GCA_007657795.1 of Dreissena rostriformis. Classification (NCBI taxonomy): domain Eukaryota; kingdom Metazoa; phylum Mollusca; class Bivalvia; order Myida; family Dreissenidae; genus Dreissena; species Dreissena rostriformis. The sequence goes on along the minus strand of VMBQ01006015.1, from coordinate 33,427 downwards.
GCATGGACACAGTTTCATTTCAAGAGGATTTCTTTTTTTAATTAATAAAAAATCTAGTTTTGAAGTAAAATCAATTTAAATGATGCTATTATATATGCAAGTATCTGTNTAATTAAATGGTCACTGTTTTACAATACCATAATGGTTATTTCCCACTTACATTAAGAAATTAAATGACAATATTTATTATTTTCCAATCAGTATTCTACAGTCTTACTTTATAAGTAAAAGTTAAATGCAAACAATATTTCATATCATACAATTTCCGTTTTTGCATAGTATTTCACTTAATTTTATACAAAAATATACATGAGCGGTCTATTCAATAAATATGCAGAAACATAGCTAATTTTGACTTCAGAATTTTGACCCAAAAATATCATGTGACCACTGAATATTTCATTTGAACATTTCAAGCAATGGGTCATTTGAGACTCCTGGTTTTTAAACTCTATTGAATTTACTGCTCAAATTCTTATTTAAAAATAAGTACAAATAACTCAACACCAAAAGTTTTCAATTTCTAACACTATAATTCCAAAATGACTGGAAATGCATTTAAATACACAAAATGTACAAGTACCCATAATAACCGACTTGTGTAATCTATGGTCATGTTGATGACGACATATAGATGACATGATATGACATAATAGTAAAACATTTTTTTTTTAATAACAATAAAATGAACAATACAAAACATATATTTATATAATATGTATATCTTAATAAACCCTGAGTGCTTTGAGTATTCAGTAATTTTTATTTTTATTTGCATATTTATATGAATAACCCTTTGAGCGCTGGAACCGGATTTTGAAGGCCTTTGCAAACAGTTTGGATCCAGATGAGACGCCACAGAATGTGGCGTCTCATCAGGATCCAAACTGTTTGCTATTCTGATAGTATTCTTTGAAAAAAAATCAAAGAAAATGCTAATTTTAGAAATTCAGCAGACAACATTTTAGCAGACGACAAATTTCCCAGCATGCAAAGGGTTAATCTAATCTGAGATGAATGATAAATGCAGCTTGAATATTATAGTGTTAATATTTGCAAAACACTTCATTAATTGCAAGTTGCAATTGTTTTTGTAATTGGGTAAATAATGTATATGTATTTTTATTACACTACTTGGTAGAACCCTTTTAACATTTTAATATTTTTACATATCTTAACAATTATTTTAAATCATTGCAGTTTTTTTTTAGATAAAAATACACAAGAAATTATTTCTAGCATTTAGTTGTGATTGCATTGACCAATGTTAATAATTATTTTTAGGAAGTTAAGTGTACACAATTTATTTTCTTAACTGAGCTGACTCTGACTGATTCACTGAACAAAAAATGAAGAAATGCCCTGTTTTATGAAGTCCAATATATCCTATATACAATAATATCAATAGGATATATATATATATATGCCGTTAATACTGAATGTCACAGAAAAAAACACAGCAAAACAAACAAAGCTATAGTCTATTGCAAAACACAATTTAAAATCACCGGGTTTTTATCCTTCATGGCTAATTCACAAAGTAACAACAACAACATCTGAGAGTGACTTGCAATGTCCCTGAGTTGCATAACTGTGAGTAACGCACAACAAAATGCGGTTTCATATTTTAGAAATATACAGTTTTATAAATTTTCACTATATACAGAGGTAAAGCATGTTTAAAATCACACACAAACATTCAAAATGTATCCATCACATCTTCGGTATATAGCTTGATTTCATATTGCATTTAAATAAAGTTTTATTCCTCGTCTTAAATTACATCGTTTGTACATAGTGTCTCTTGGATTTAAGTTTGTGGACATATCCTTCATCGTCAGGAATTATAAAGCATAGTACACCTGAGCTTTTCATTCTCACTTTTCAATAGTTAGACTTCCGTTCTCGTCAGGAATTATAAAGCATACATCTGAGCTTCTCAATCTCACTTTTCAAAAGAGAGACTTCAGTTCTCAACTGCAGATTTTCCTGTTCCAAGTACACCACTCTAAGAGCAATTTGCTCCTCTTTCATTCTACGCGCTTCACGAGATCTTTTCGCTGACTCATTATTTTTCTTACGCTTTTCCCAGTAATTGTCATCACGGTTTTCATCTGGCAATGAAAGGGTGCGCTTTTTAGGTGGAACACCACTTTCGTCTCCATTGCATGACTTAACAGAACCACTGTCACTGGATTCGTGTTTTAAGCGTTCACCGGGCGAAAGATTGCTGGACATATGGCTTTGGTGGCTGCTGTGACCTGACCCCTGACCTTCGGAATGGTTTTCTGGCGACATGCTAAGGCGACTTGTGGATGGTCCGGGTGATGATAAGTTAGACAAGTTCATGTCACCCTGGTTTTGTGGCGAGGAATCGGTCGGAGAGGTGATGGTGTGTGACGGTGCGTGGGTTAGTCGGGACATCATGTTTGGGTTCGAGTTCATGTGAGTCTGTGAGCCCATGTGGGCAGGAAGGGGCGCGTAGTCCTGACCCATACTGGCTGGCATAGTCATGGCATTGTAGAGGTCACCCGTGTTTGAGAACTGTGCGTATTGCTGCATGCCGTGGTAGAACGACTGGTTTGAGACGTTATTCCCTTGACCTTGGGAACTATTGGAAAGCGCCCTTTCTAAGGTTACAGGGTACGGCTTGTAGGGATCACTTGACTTGTAGGGGTCGTTCGACTTGTAGGGGTCGGTGGGACGCTGGTGTGAGCTCATCATGGCAGAGTAGGGATCTTGCATGTTCTGCGAAGTTTGGTTACTGTTCATTGGACGGCAGGTTTCTAAGGTAACGGGTAACGAGAATCAATTTTGCGTCATTTTTGTCCCAGAAGTCTGAAAACGAATAAACATTACTTGTTAATAATTCATTATCATGAAGATAATTTAAGTCAATGAGCTTCTTTTTAGCTTCAATAAAACAATAACTTTCCAAAAACTCTGTAAATGCAAAAAAAATCCTTTATGTACATATAAAAAATAAGAACTGGTGTATAGATTCTATTGTGCTGATTATTTTAGGAAAGAGTCTTCATTGAAAACATGTTGTTTTCTTGCATGTGAAACTGGGGTGCTAATTAATTAATGGTGTCTTTGTAGCAGTAAATGGCAATAATGATATTTCCAGGTGTTTCATGTCTGCAAGCGAACTTGCAACTGTGCATTATTTGCATCCATTGGTTTGTGTGTTCATGAAAACAAACCTTGAATTTCTTTCTCAGGGTCCTGGGATTTAGCTAACCCCTGTGATTTTTTACGCCCCACCTTTTCAAAATCTGTAGACCCCCTTCCATGTTTTTCCCCCAACATTTTAAAATATATCGGACACTTTTTTATCCCTCTTTTATTTGTCCATGTTCCCTTAAAGACACACACACCCAAGCTGTTTTTATTTGCTATTAATGGTTTGATGGTTTTATAGAGTAGTATGAAGTTTTGCTTTATGTAATAGGATCAAATTAATTTTACTAAGGAACATACCGATGCAATATATGCGGAATGGATACTTTAATATTAGTAAAAAAAGCATAGTTAAGTCACTTACAATGTCATTTTTTTTCCAAACAACAATGTTTCAAGTATGCAATACCTATCCTATCCAAGCCCCCCATTCTTTAGTCTTGCTAAATTCCTACTTTCTTATGTTATATCAATTAACTAACTTATATTATGTAAGTAAAATTAATTTGATCCTAAAATCATATTAATTATTATATTTATTAATAGAAAAAGTACTTATTTAATATATTTAATGAACAGTTAATCTTTAGTTTAATTCTGATTTAACCTAACTGAGTGGACACCATTAAGTAATATTACAATTTTGCTCAGTAGCTCAATACAGGTAAAATTTCGCAATTTGACATCATCAGCATACCCTGTTCCAGAACCATGTAACATGACATCATCACAATACACTATTCTTGGTAATATGACATCATCACACCCATGTAGTTCCAGGTTCATGTAACATGACATAATTGGAATACACTATTTTAGGTAATATGACATCATATGATGGGGGTCACAAGGTCGCTCTTTTAAATTTGTGATTTATGTAGTTGCCTGACCTTAGGAAGGTCAATCAAATATTGCTCCTGTCCCGCGTTCAGCCTTGTATCATATTCAGTATGGTTTTAATGAAAATAATTACTTTGGAGTCTGCACTTGGTCATTTTTTTTAAATGTCAAGCCATTATTTCTATAAACCTTTCATATCATTTTCACATCATACCATTGATGTTTTCTTTTCATAATAAAATTATCAAATATAATTATGTTTTATTTAAAATAAGGAATAATTAAAATAAATAGTTTATGTCATGCTTTAATAATTATATTTATGACAAAAGCTGTATTTATTATAAAATAAAGTTATAATATGTTGTACATATGTTAAGTTATGTACAGAATATTTCATTTTGAATATTTAATGTTGGATTTAAATAATTACTTAAATCCAACATTATTACATAGCAAACATGCTAAATTTTTAATCTCTATCTGTATTTGTATCTCAAATTGACAACAACAGATCTGGTGTGCATTCAATATTGTAGACATTCAACCATAAAAGTGTCAATCCAGCTAATGTACACAAGTTATTTTCTGTTTTCTTGGCAACAGGGTGTCACACATACACTGAAAGCCCTTAAAAGGGGGCCGTTTCTCACATTTGACACCAGTCATTGTCATGGCACTGTAATCTGCTTTATCACAACATTCCATTGGCACTAATCTCTGAATACCATCAAATTATCAAACTGTTTTCTTTGCAATAGGGGGTGCACTGCAGGGGACAGTATTAATTTTCTGGGTAGATATTATTGGAGACCTGTTAGGGTTAAAGACATTTTTTATGTGTGGAGTGGAGTGGAACCAAATGGGACTTTATTTGCTGATCATTACAATAAATAATTGTTTAAGTCATAAATGCCTGCAACCATTTCTAAGTTATTAAAGGGACTTGTTCTTGTTATTGCAAAATGTCAATAAATGTGTTTACTTAAAACAACACTGTTTAATTTTAATATTTTGGATAGTCTTACATAATGTAAATAGGATTGAAATAAATATTTAGATGATATGCTTTGAAAGATTAACATATTTTTTCATTTATTTATAATTTACAATACTTGTTTTACACAATGCTACAAGTTAAATATAGGCTCCATTAATTTTGATAAAACATTTTTGCCCATTAAAAAACACACTGTTTGATTGGCATGCAATTTTGCTGCTGCATAGATAATTGTAATAAATCGAGGGTTTAACGTGATCTAAGACAGTTACGCTGAAAAAGTTGAGCAAAATGTTTGCGTGCAATAGAATTCAAACTTTGCAGTAAGGAGTAAAATCTATTATACCATTGTGCTATACTGCGCTGTTAAACTTTACAGCTTTTAAACACCATGCTGTCAGTCATATGTTCGGCAAAATGATTGATTGTAAGTGCCAATCAAAAAGTTGAAATATTGTTTGATGCCTTGAGCCATTTAAAACATATTTTTAAAACAGTAAAACTTGAGGGACTGCTGGGTTTTTGGAAACAAAACCTTTTTTACAACTAATGATTCTTCTCAACCACATAAGGAATCGCCTATGGAAAAAAATCTTTGATTAAGCTAATAGTATATCATAAAAATAATATGGATTAATATACATTTATTAATAAAAATAATATGGATTAAATACAAATTAATACTATTAGCCATTGGTAACTCATAACCATTTGAATTTTTGTTTGAAAACTTCATCATTCTGGAATGTTGTAAAAACTGTTATGAGCAATTTTTTTTTTTTAAATGTTGCGTGGGATAATCTTTAACATTATAATGTTTTAGATCTTATTAAGAAAGGTGTGTTCTGTGTATTTGTTTTCTTGATTGGCACTTATGAATCTATAATAAAATCAATTCAAAATGACTTTTATCATTTCGCAGGTTTTTTTATTGCAGTTTTCGGACCCATTCCCCACAAGAAAAGGTTTATATTTTTCCAAATTAAAAAAAAAATCCAGAAATTACAGTTTGTGTGTATTTTTTTATTTATAATTTGGTTTTAGGATCGGTCCATTTGCTGGGGGATCGGTCAATTTTCCAGCCTTTTTTAAATAGCAGGAAAACCCCTGCATACATACATGTGTATTCATATAATAAATATCATAACATATAAAAGTGTAAAGATTTTTTCCTCCTTTTCCAAAAAAACAACGCTTTTTACCCCTTCAGACGGGCCCCGCAACCATTACCCTACATGTGAAAAAAACACTGGTGTTTATATATTAAGGGTATTAGTATTGTTAAAATAATCCTGAAGCCGTGAAACAAGTTAATTGTTATTATTCTTGTCAGACTTTAGTCAACCATCCTTACTTTAGATCTAAAATCGCACCATTACCTCCCAAAAACATCCAGATATATACATGGTTGTTTACATGGAGCAATAAGTAAGTCATTTCAAAATATCAAGAGGTCAAGTTCAACCATGAGGCAACTACAAACATTACAAACATACATTACCATTTGTATTGTGGCACAGTTATTATCCCATAGGTCCTTCAATGGTTGCAGAATCTGGCCAATATTTTCACTTAACACTCTCAATACTGCATAAGATTGCACAGTGAAGCAATTAAAAACTTTTATCTGAACAATGTTATGGTCAGTTATAGCCTATGGATGTTTACACATAAGAATGGCCACTAGTTACTGACTGACCTGTCAATCTTATCCAAGATCTATTCAACCAATAGCCTTCTATTATTCTGACCCATGACCTTGCATGCAATTACCTGTACAGGGTCATGTGACCTCAGGTTATCCAATACTGTGTAATGTTACATAATCAATATAGAGCTAAGCTATGTACTGTGGCTATCTGCTGGCCAATGGTAAATAGCCCTGGGCAGTTAAGATTACAAGAGATAAAGTTGTTTGGGAGAATGCACTATAGGCTTGAAAAGAAAGTTTTCAAGTTGCAGAGCACATTTATATGAAGTAGAAATGGCTTCAAAGGTTAATATAGTGGTAGCCTTGAATTTGCATAATTGATTTGGCCTTTTAGTTGTAATTGACTGCCTTTAATTATTTCAGTGATATTTATTTGACCTTATAACCAGTCAATATATGTTGTTCACAAAATAAGTGCAACATCATTATACTTATGATTTTTTCATGTATTAACACAGATTAATAAAAAAAGTATTTTCAGGGTAAAACATATTAAAAACTGTTATAATGTGTTTTTTTTTTGGTATTTAAATTATTTTTTAAATAAGCCATATTTTATTAATAAAAACATAAAATAAAAATACATTGCAATAATAATATTTTATTTATGATATTATATTTATTAATAGTTTACTTAGTAATAGTCAAAATATTTAATTATATTATGTATTCTGTTTATTTTCATATTTGTATAAAAGGTTTTAATTTTCAAATAATAATGATAATAATATTTATAGACTTCAATAGATATAATGTGTCTGTTTGATATTGTGATTAGTTTGATCTGTTGTCAGTCAGACTATTGTCATAGTGATAGGAATCCAATACCCACGTGGATTGGTGTCATAAACAACATTAATGGATATTGGTAAATGGTTTATTGGTTTATCAATACACAAGATTATCCAATTCTTTATGCCAAGGTGGTGTCCATACATGATTTCGGGGAATCAGTTACTGATTGGCAATAATAACATATCAGAAACAAAGTGGTTGGTAATCAATTACAAAAAATGAAGAAAAAAGTGCCCTGTTTAGATGTTCAGTTGTCCATGTTTTTATATTTTCTTTGATGGTGTTTTGTGTGCAAAATCATTTGTTCATATGTTTTACTTAAATAGAAAAAAATATATATATTTATAACAATTGAATACAAATATTTTGTATTGCACTCTTTAATCAAAATAAGTGTTTGTGAGGAAATAACTGTTTTATGAGGAAATAACTGAATTTTGATTGACTGTTATCTTTCACTCCCAGCATGCATTTTGAAACCTCACTTCCTGTCGTCTGCAGGGGGAAGGACAGATTAGCCTCAGGGTGGCCATGACTGAAATTAATGTCATGTTGAACACTCCAAATTGTAACATTAATTTCAATGAGGAAACAGCACCCGATTGTTGACCATTGATGAATAGCAATGTTAATTGTTTTGAAAAGGGGAGGCAGTAATTTTGGGGTCAGGAGTGATCATTTTGATGTATTTAAGAAAGAACACAGGTTGGCTGCCACAAGCTAAGAAGAGAGAATGTGATTCATAAATTAATAACAGTTGCACCATTTGGAGCTGTTTAGTAAGTCAGATAAAAATTTGGTCATATATCTGATGCATTTAAGAATTTGTTCTTGTTAAGTGCAAAAACGAAGAAAACAGATGTGGAGTAAATTAATGCCTCGTGTCCATATTTCCTTTATATGGAAGACCCTAAACATGGGCCTAGACTGGAAACGCACTGAGTTGCCATTTAGTAATTCTAATAATGTAAGTTAAGTACTCCAAAGAAATCTTTGCTTTAACCACTTGACCCATAAGGTAATGCTGGGACTAAGGTTTTAAACCTTAGCATTGCTTGGTTGCACATGGTCAATAGAAATGATTGGCTCTGGTACAGCTCCTTTTGGGCCCAATTGTTACATTTATAATGGGGCTTCAGTTATAAGCATGGTCAATACCAGCCTTATATCATCTATCACATTGATTAATTATTCCAAGTTTCATCTCACAAATAAATTCCAGAATGGGCTCCACAGTTTCATCTGACACATAATTACATGACATATAAGGATATGTAATTTAGGTAATATGACATCATCAGGATACACTAATTTAGGTAATATGACGTCATGAGGATACACTAATTTAGGCAATATGACATCACCAGGATACACTAATTTAGGTAATATGACATCATCAGGATACACTAATTTAGGTAATATGACATCATCAGGATACACAAATTTAGTTAATATGACATCATCAGGATTCACTTATTTAGGTCATATGACATCAGCAGGATTCACTAATTTAGGTAATATGACATCATCAGGCTACACTTATTTAGGTTATATGACATCATCAGGATACATTAATTTAGTTAATATGACATCATCAGGATACACTTATTTAGGTAATATGACATCATCATGATTCACTAATTTAGGTAATATGACAATATTAGGGTTTAGTTATTTAGGTTATATGACATCATCAGGATACACTTATTAAGGTTATATGACATCATCAGGATACACATATTTAGGTAATATGACATCATCAGGATACACTTATTTAGGTAATATGACATCATCAGGATACACTTATTTAGGTAATACGACATCATCAGGCTACACTAATTTAGGTTATATGACATCATTAGGATACACTAATTTAGGTAATATGACATCATTAGGATTCACTTATTTAGGTTATATGATATCATCAGGATACACTAATTTAGGTAATATGACATCATCAGGATACACTAATTTAGGTAATATGACATCATTAGGATTCACTTATTTAGGTTATATGACATCATCAGGATACACTAATTTAGGTAATATGACATCGTCAGGATACACTAATTAAGGTAATATGACATCGTCAGGATACACTAATTTAGGTAATATGACATCATCAGGATACACTTATTTAGGTAGTATGACATAATCAAGATAAACTATTTTAGGTAATTTGACATCATCAGGATACACTTATTTAGATAATATGACATCATAAGAATATACTAATTTAGGTAATATATCATAAGAATATACTAATTTAGGTAATATGAGAGCATCAGGAAACACTATTTATCTTATATGAAATTGTCAATTGTATACCAGTATTCTTTGTTGTGGTACCACTTTAAGTGTTATAAACCCAATAATTTGGTAGCGCTTATTTTAAAATTCAATATTTCAATAGAACATTATTGCTTTGAAAATATGTCAACACTTTGACATTACTTTGGTCCACTTGACGGACATGATGTTGATCTACATATTTATCTGACAGATAAAGTTCAAAATGGTCTGAATGTTGTTGAAACTTGACCACCATATGTTGCAACTGTAGATAACACCATGACTGGTGATGTCCATTGCTGGTCAGTACATAGTACGGTCTAGATAACACCATGACTGGTGATGTCCATTGCTGGTCAGTACATAGTAAGGTCTAGATNAAACTGTTTGCAAAGGCCTTCAAAATCCGGTTCCAGCGCTCAAAGTTATTTGGTTGAACAGAAGTGGGCTGTAGTAAGTATATCGTGTGTGCTAAAAGAGTTGTACGGTTATTAAAGTAGTTGTGCTCAAACTATTAGCAAACAACACATTTTGCTTTTTATTGCTCCTAATATTGTTAAGTTATAAATCAATAAAAAATAAAGTCCAGACTGTTCTCAGGTGTTAATTACAAGCACTGTATTAAGGGAATTTGGAATAAGGCCATTTTGAGCAAGTTATTAACCCCATAGTATGAAGGTTTTATGAATGAACGACTTTGTCAATATTTGACCAGCAGATTAGAACTGTGGGAATGTTGTGGTAGACCCTGGCATTCCTCTGGGTATGTTGACATACCACTTGGTTTTATTAGTCATTGATTGGATTCTAAAAATAGATTACGCTGAGAAATTATATCAATACGGAATTCGGTCATTGAGTATGAATAATACTACCAGTAATAGTAGTATTGTAGTAGTATAGTGAACATTTACGATTGTTTATAATTTTAGATGCTATTCCTTAGGATTGTTTCTTAAAGAATCGTAGGTCCAAAAAAGTGCATAAATGCTTTACATGACTTTGCATTTTGTTAAATGTGAATTTATCGCTTTTTAGAGTATTTTGTGATTCTATCCCCCACCACCCCCGTTAGCAGATTTTCTCCCTTAATATAGCCTCATAATTTGTCCTTTAATTTTAAGGATCTGTTTTAAAACTAATTTCAACGAATCCCTCAAAGGCAGAAGGTACAGTGTCCAGAACTTACAATGCATATCTGATAATACCTGCTTTAATTAATAGTCATATGTATTAAAAAAGCCATAAAAGAGATGCATTAGTGATTTTTTTTTGTTTTTGGTGGGCTCATACCAAAGTAAAACAAAATCACATATGGTTGTAAGGCTAATGATTGTTAAACAACCAAACACAACTGTTAATGCCCCCATCCTTTCAATGAATTTTGAAGGACCATTTTTACACCAGTGACAGAATGATAAGAACAATAATAAGTGGCTTATGTGAGAATTGCTCGAATGCCAACCGCTGCCCCAACCGGACAGCCGCACTAGTTTTTAGCTCGGCTGTTTTCGAAGAAAACCCGAGGTATTGTCATAGGCCTCTCGTCTTCCTCGTAGTAGTCGTCGTCTTAGTCGTTGTCGCCTGAAAACTTTAACATTGCCATAACTTTTGCATTATTGAACATAGCAAGTTGATATTTGGCATGCATGTGTATCTCATGGAGCTGCACATTTTGAGTGGTTAAAGGTCAAGGTCATCCTTCAAGGTCAAAGGTCAAACAAACATTTTTTATTTTTTTTGGTTTTTCATGTGTATCTCATCGACCTGAGCATTTTTAGTGGTGAAAAGGTCAAGGTCAATGGTGACCTTCAAGGTCAAAGGTCAAAAAAACAAAATCCAAGAACCCACAGCCGAGCGTTGGCATCCGCTCGACGACGCTCTTGTTTAAATAAATAGTTGCACTATATATATTGCTATAGCAACATGATGTGTTTCAGACATTCCGTCAGCCCCTGGGTCTCAAGTATGGCTGCCCCTCTCAGAGTACCTGGATGTTGGTGATCAACTCCCTCCTCGCCATCCTCAACAAGGGGCTGCCCGTTGCTAGGAAACACGGTACACAAACATGCTATTTGTGCTTTGTTTTTAATATGTATTTTTGTGCTGCATTTTTTTGGACAGTTGGTTACTTGTAAAAAATACATGACCTTGCAATGGTAATATGAATTTTCTCTTGGCATTGTTGGAACTCTGCAGCTTTTGGTTTGGTTATATTTTAGAGATTAAAGTAACTTATTTTAAGTAGTGACATTTTAAAAGTAGTGATTAAAATGAAAAAAAAATTAAGTAGTGATTGAATTGATATTTTTTAACTAGTGATTTAAGTGACATATTATAGAAGTGATTGAAGCGAATTTTTGGTGATTAGTTAGAAAAGTGACTTTTTAGTAGTGATTAAAGGGACATTATTTAAGTAGTGATAAAAGGGACTTTTTTTTAAGTAGTAATTAAAGTGACTTTTTTTTAAAGAAGTGATTTAAGTTGTTTATGTATAGTGATCAGAATGACATTTTTTAATAAGTAATTAAAGTGAGATTTAAATTGTAAATTGAAAATGCGTATCTTAATTAATTTGTTTCTACTTTCTTGAACACATATTCATTTTGCAAATTTATTGCACATGTTTGTTATGGAAATCATTTGTTCTGCTAGAAAGCATGCAAAAAATGCTGACATATATAACATAATGTTGTCCTCATGGAAACCGATTGGGAGTGATTGATTCAGTATCAAAATGTTGTAATGTTGAGAACCGTTAGAAGTTTTGCAGTTTGTTTTCACAAGTTAACTAATTGAGTTACACGCTGGATGAGAAGCATTGCAAAGATGGGTATTTAATAAACTAATATGTGTCAGTTTTGATATGATGTGATAGAAAATGTCTGTGACTACAACTTATTTGACTATTATTAGAAGTGGAACCCTGCCAATTACAGTAGAACCTAGTCCAATACATACCGGGGTACGTGATTATTGTAATAAACAAGCTGTTATAATGGGGTTCTCCTATGGTGTTTAGCAAGAATGGCATTATGACAATATGTCAATCTATATGCAGTTCTTTTTTTCCAAACTGACATTGCACAAATTTACGACCGGACAAATATGGTTGCTATTGAAATATGGACCCTGAGAATTTAAGTGATTTCACCATAATGGCTGAAAGGGAGTTAACTATAATTGACTGCTTTTAATGCATTGGTCTGGTTACCTGGTAGTCCCCCTTCACAAGCATTCTCTGGCCAAATGTATGTTGAATGTTCTAAATTTATTTTAATATGCTTAATGTTCATTGAAAATATGTTTCAGATAAAGTCTCATGAGAAAACGTCTATAAATATGTTCTTGCTGGTCTGATCGGACGCTTTATTGAAATGCTTTGACTTAGATGTGATTCATAAACTGTGAAAATGGATTTTGGTGAAGCAATTTTCTAGAATAAGAACTACCATTACATTTTAACAGATACAGTTAAAAAAACTCTGTGGAGAGTGCTTAAGGCTAAAGTATATTAATGGAAAGCTGAAATCATTTCTACCCAGCACAATGCATTTCAAACAGTTTTAATACCATGACCTTCACTTGCATGTTTCAGAGACAGAGTTTTCGGGCATGTGGTCTGAGCTGGCCTTGACACTGGACGAGTTTCTGTTCTCCAAAAAGTGTGTAATAAACTTTAACAATAATTTCAGCCTGGTACTTTTATTAACAAAAATAACTGGTTTAACGTGGGTATATTGCTGTCCCAGATTAGCCTGTGCAGTCCACACAGGCTAATCAGGGACAACACTTTCCTCTTTTATGGTATTTTTTGTTTGAAGGAAGTCTATTCTTAGCAAAAATCCAGTTCAGAAGAAAAGTGTTGTTCCTGATTAGCCTGTGCAGCCTGCACAGGCTAATCTGGAACGACACTTTACGCACATGCATTAAACCCCATTTTCCCAGAGGGAGGCTTAACTGTTGCTCAAAAAAGTTTGTTACATAAAACAGTTCATGTATACAAGTTCATGAACCTCATTCAAGAACAAATCAAGATCTGTTCATGAACTATTCCTGATTTGCTTGAACTGCTCATGAAATTATGAACTGCATTTCGCAAAGGATATTGAACTAACTTTTAGTGTCTTCAAATTGCTTAAAGTAATTAATCAATTTCGAAGTTTGTTAATACTTGAAAGGATATTTCAGTGCTATGAATATGATTTTCTTACATTAACCCTTTGCATGCTGGGAAATTTGTCGTCTGCTAAAATGTCGTCTGCTAAATTTCTAAAATCAGCATTTTCTTTGATTTTTTTTCAAAGAATACTATCAGAATAGCAAACAGTTTGGATCCTGATGAGACGCCACGTTCTGTGGCGTCTCATCTGGATCCAAACTGTTTGCAAAGACCTTCAAAATCCGGTTCCAGCACTGAAAGGGTTAATACTAGTTTGAAAGAGAACACACATAACATGTAAGACTCAGACCTATGTTAATAATTTATTACCAAATCATTTAGTACATCTTGTAGTCACCATTAAGTAGTGTATTTTGTTTGTGATATTTCAGCCCTTCCCCACCCAACATGTCTATAGAGGAATTCCAGAGAGACGAGGGCTTGGATTGTAAGGTAGGCAGCAGTTGTAATAAAATATTATAAATACTGAGATGCGATACATTAAGACTATAATTGGCTTACTATTTGAGGCTTTTAGAAGATTGATTACTCCATTTTTGATTGACATTTTCTTTACAAACATTTGAACGGTGTAATCGTTCTACTCAGATTGTGTTTTTAAAATTTGAACCAACTTAAATTTGCCAAAGTTCATAAAATGTGTTATAGTAAACTTAAAAAATCTGAAACATATTTATGTATCCCAAATAATGAAAGATTTTTTAACTTTGATTTGTAACTAAGAGCCACCATATTCTGTTCTGCATAATCTGGTCCGAGGAAAACTATATTGGACAATTTCATTACTTTAAATACTGACTTTCCTGACCCTCAAACACCACTTGTACCTCTGTAACTAAAAGGTGCCCAGAGTTTTTTTTCGTTCAAAATCGGGGCCGGTATCCAGCCCCATTCCCAATGGAAAAAAAGCGAATATTTTTCCCAAATGGGACCAAACAATTCCCAATGGAAAGGATTTTTAAAAAATGTGTTTTTTTTTTTAGATCTCAACATTTAGTTCATCTCCCATCCAGCTCTTTAAGTTGACCCTTAGTAAATATGGTAAATATAGTATTGAGAACACTTTTATTATCAATTTTGAAGCATTGCTAGCAAAACAACAACAACACAAATTTCCCAATTTTGGTCAAAACACCGCGATTTTTTCCAAACCAAAGGGACCCGGCCCCATTCCCAAAATGGTGAAACAAAACACTGGTACCCTTATATTGTCAGGTGGTGGTCCTGATCCGTGACGATATACTGCCCTACTCGACCACGATACCCCTGGAGTTCACAGAGAGGGTCATGGCTATCCTCAACAGGGGCTCCATACATGCCACATCTTCAGACTCCTTCATTGGTGAGCTAGCCACTGAGCTTTGTACATATTTCTTGTACCAGAAATGCTGACAGAAGCATTCACAGAGAAAAGCGTGCTTTTTTTTCGCACACACCAACCACTGTAAATGTATTAACCCCATTGTAAGTAAAATAACTCAGACAATGGCCTCTTTGTTATTATTGTGAAATATGTGTAAATTGTTAAATTAATTTCATATATTTTTTATTATCATCCACAATTTGAGAAAACTGTAGCACCCTATTCCAAATATGTCAGCCATGCACTTCATTAATTTATTGCAAGTTGGTATTTTTTGTCCACTAATTAAATTAATGAGCTGGCTATTGTTCATGTTAAAGATAAAAGATGGTTATTAACTTTTGGCTCATCTAAAAAAAGGAATATTATGTGAATGTGTGAGGGTAAATTAAATTCATGCACAGTTATTATTGATATCATTCCTGATAAAGATTGTTATTTGCCAACATCATTATATACCACAGTAACTGTTAAATTGATTTATGTGCAGTTTTTCATAACTTTGGAACAATATTCCTGATATGCAGGGAGTTGCAGTGTCTAGATAAAATTATATGATCTTATGGTCATTTTAATTTCGTATTTTTTTTCCATTCATTTTTTATTATACCTCATATACTTAAAGAGAGTGCAATTAAGTTTAGATTAAGAGGTAACTTGATATTATATAAAAAAAATGGACTGTAATAGTCTGAATTACTGGTACTGGCTTGTCATTAAAGATGAATGTTTACAGATACAGATTCTAGTCGAAAACTCAGAGAAGAGTTTGCCAAGACATGTTTCGAGACGCTGCTTCAGTTCTCGTACATCAATCGCTCGAAGACCGGCAGCGACAGTTCTCTCACACGACTGGCGGTGATTGCGCTGCTGCAGAGATGTCAGGAGGTCGTCAAGAAGTACTCAGAGGATGAGAAACTCAGCGGGAAATGTCCACTACCTAGGTATGCCTCTGTTTATATGGTATCCATGTATGCCTCTGTTATGAAAGTATCTAGGTATGCCTTTGTTGTCATGGCATCCATGTATATAACTGTTTATATGGTATCCATGTATGCCTCTGTTGACATAGAATCTGTGTTGTAATAGTGATGGTGATGTTTACCAGGTTTTGCAAAATGTTCACTACCTAGGAATACTTTTGTTGTCATGGTATCCATGTTTGCCTCTGTTTTAGTGGTATCCATGTATGCCTTTGTTGTCATGGTAACCATGCATGCCTTTGTTGTCATGGTATCCATGTATGCCTCTGTTGTCATGGTATCCATGTATGCCTCTGTTGTCATGGTATCCATGTATGCTTCTGTTGTCATGGTATCCATCTATATAACTGTTGTCATGGTATCCATGTATACCTTTGTTGTCAAAATATCTATGTAGGCCTCCATTGTCATGGTATCTATGTATGCCTCTGTTGTCTTGGTATCTACCGGTAGGTATGCCTCTGTTGTCATTGTATCCATGCATGCCTTTTTGAACGGTTAGAAAAATGTCAGATCAGTGAGGGGACTTCATATTACAAATGCGCGGTTGCGCTTTACTGAAAAAATACTTATTTGTTTAAAAAAAAATCATGATACATAATACCTATAGAAAACTCTCACGAATGAGCGGGCTCTCCACTTTATCCCATTAAAAATGGGGAAATATTACAAAAGACATCCTTAAAAAAGTTATCTGGGTCGCACTTTATTTTCCCAACACAGATCTTAAAAAGTCATGTGGTATAGGTACCGTGTCATTGAAGATGATATGTGTGCAGGAATATGATGCAAAAGTTGTCTTCCTATTAAATCACGCCATGCTGATGTTTGATATATGTGTGTGTATTTCAGACCCAGATTAGCAGAAATGGCATCCGTTCTCAAGGCTGTTACAACTCTCATTGCCTCGCTAAAGAAAGCACCACAAGCTAATGGTAAGGAAACAAAGTGGAAAACTTGATGTTTAAGTTTGTTTATTCCTCCAGAAAGATTCCAGATATGAAATTTGTGTTGTGGTTTTGTTTAAGAATTGAATAGCATTTTTCTGCAATTCATCGGTGTATGAACTGTCGGGAAAATTACACCTAATTTGCATAAACGCAGACGGCGTTTATGCTTAAAGAAGGTGCATTTTTCCCGACAGTTCATACACCGATGAAATGCAGAAAAAAGCTATTCAATTCTTATAATTACAACACAAAATGATCTTAAAGCTGAAATTCTATCGTGGTAATGGTCAGAAAAGTTTAATCAAGCTTATGAATCTTTTTCAGTTTCGGTTTCATCTCCATCAGACGGGTATATCGTTGAAGTTCGCTCAAAAAATATAACGTCATTTCGCTATTGACCAATAAAAAACAACGCCATTAAGTTTCCGGTAAAACACAATGTCATTTTGGCAACTTGTTTATGACGAAAGTAGCGCCATGAATATTCATGTTTAAATTTGCATACGAAGTGGGTTCATCGGAAAATAAAAAACGGGTCACGTGAAAAATTATCCAATCAGAATGCAGCATTCATATGAATGTGACATAAGTTGTAACTATATATCATTGATTCCATCATCATCCCCAGTACTAACTGAATCTTATGAGTATAAGTTTTATTTGTTTAAATTTAAAATTGTTTGACAGGTTTATTATGACAGACTATAAACTAAATCATTGTGGAACAAATCTCGTGTTTATTGAGAGCTTTTATTAGTGATTATATTTGATATGTTGAAACTTAGATTGAAATTGTATGTATATGTTCTATGTGCTTTTCTAAGTAATCGACATACACTTATAAAACTACATGTATGTAAAAGAAATACAAAAATAGCAAAATTTGAAAACAAAGCCTTTAATGCCAATTTAATTGCAAATTTCTCTGTTTTCCGAGAATTGGGTTGGACTAAAACCTGATGCTATATTGTTTTACTTTTCTGTTTATGTTCTGTTAATCAACAGATGTAATTATTAGTACTTGAAGTCAAGAACAACACTTTAAAGCAAAAGCAAATAAGGCTCCATGATATTTTTGGGTTAACCTGGCTCAACGTTGTCTTTAGCCAAATTTATCTTATACATTAAAATTATTCTCATTTTGGCTTTTGTATAGGGTTTTGTGAAAAAAAAGTGTAGCCATTTAGATCTTCCTTTAGCCAAAGGTGTTAATTTGTAGCCATTGTCTAATTGAAAATGACAGAGGCAGCATTTTGTTGCATATGTGTTATTTATTGTTGAAATTCACTGTTATTTGTCTTTTATTGTTGAAATTCACTGTTATTTGTCTTTTATTGTTGAAATTCGCCGTTATTTGTCTACATGTTCTACCCACTCCATTCCAGTTGAGCCGCTGGTGTGGACACATGTGATCCAGCTGTACCCCTACCTGGTGGACTGTACCACGTCCCACTCCCCCAGCGTGTGTAAGGCACTGAGGGATGCACTGTGGGAGTACAAGGACCTGCTGACCCCTCCTACCACACCACTACACAATGGCAGATAGATTTTCTCCAACTGACTACAGAATGGCAATTGACTTAACCCTTTGAGTGCTGGAACCGGATTTTGAAGGCCTTTGCAAACAGTTTGGATCCAGATGAGACGCCACAGAACGTGGCGTCTCATCAGGATCCAAACTGTTTGCTATTCTGATAGTGGTCTTAGAATTTTTTTTGAAGAAAATGCTAATTTTAGAAATTCAGCAGACGACATTTTAGCAGATGACAAATTTCCCAGCATGCAAAGGGTTAACCTACACACCACTCCTCTACAGAACAACAGATAGACTTTCTCCAACCACCACTCCACTACAGAATGGCAGAAAGACTCGACCCAAACACTGCAGAATGGCAAATAGACTAATGCCACCCATGCCAAATAGACTTATGCCACCCAGTACAGAATGGCAATGGACTAACCCCACCTGTCACACAACCACAGTTAGTCTCCCTTTACAAGGAAGTGGTTACAGTTTCTTCGCCCACAATGAATTGCATGTTCAACAAAACCATATCATAGATTGATTTACCCCAAATAGGCAGAAAGGCAGATCAACGGTACTTTCACGTTAATGGTGTTCAATCGTTAGCAAATGCAATCAAATTGACTGGTAAAACTAATGTTTAGTGGCATTATAAGGGACAGAGTTCTATAGCAAAAATTGTGGTGTATACTTTTTTTTATAAATGATGTTTTTATATGAGGGATTTGGTTTGCAATAAAGTCTGCTGATGTTAATTAATGTAATTCAGCAATATTGACTGGTTATTGATATTTTAATAAAAAATGATCTTAATGTAAATACGGTAATCTTGAATCTGTTTTTAAAACGATAAATAGTGCAAGAAAGGCTGGCGTTTTTATAAATTCATTAATTTGATCATAGACTCTTTGGAATTGCTAGTTTCATTGTAAATATTGCTAATTGTATTATATCAATTATATATTAGGTATCTGATATATTTAAAATATGTTAATGATATAATTAAAATATGTTTAACCTTGTGAGTTCAATATAATATGTTACATATGATTTTGTGATTTCAAGAAAGTGACTCACCTGGTGTTCCATGCGTGTTCTTTATTTCATGTCTCCAGGGACAATTATTATTAATTAATATTATTAATAAAAAATCTTGATGTGTCCTATCTTGTACACCAGTCAATTCCTTTCCATCAGTGAAGAAGGCAATTGTTTAGAGATGAGGCCTTATCCTAGGCTATCACGACTTCATATATCAATCTTACCGGTAATAGTTCTTCATACGCAATTTTCATGACCATTGTATTGATAAAAAAATTAGTACACAGACTGGCATAGGTGAAGTTTCACCAATTGTTGCAGGTCAGTAAGGGCAAACTGATAAAACAATTGGGTTTCATCTTTTTAGTGACCGATATAATCTTAACAATTGACTGTTATATAAAGTACGCGTTTATCTTATTTTATTTAGATTTAGATTTGAATCGATTAGCAGATCGACCTTGTGTGTATGGTGGCAAAGATAAAATGGTGTGTGTATTTGTTTATTGTTCTACAAAAATATCATGCTTGTATTTAAGTACATGTAGTTTTATGTCTTAATTAACTTGTTATTAAAACATATGCGATCTTTGAAGTTTTGAATTCCTTTAAATGTAACACGCGATACACAGGTTGCATCCAAAATAAACAAGCAAATTCGCTAAATTGATATCCCCCACCAATTAATTTGTGTGACAGACGGACGGAATGATGGACAGACCGAATGACGGACGAACAGACAATGCCAATTCTATATTCCCTGTGCCTTTGGCAGGGGATAAAAAGCATAGCAGATAATTTTTGGCAGATCAGTGTCAAAAGCTTTTTATAAGGCCTTATTGAAAACAGCCAATCGGAGGACACCAGGGTAGCAGGCTACTATTGTTTTTCTAGGGTCGATGGATTTTCATACTACTTGATGAAAGTAATGAGCATGATAAGACAAAGTTTCGTGCCCAGGAACCAGGACTCTTCATCCATGGTCAAGGTCACAAATTAAGGTCACAAGTCGAATTAAGCAATCAGGCCTTAACACTATCATGAGCATGACTTTGTGAAGGATGGATGGTTTTAAGCTCATTTGAGCACATCGTGAGCTTTTGTGATCGCCTTTTGTCCGTCGTGCGGTGTCAACATTTACCTTGTGAACACTCTAGAGGCCACATATATTGTCCAATCTTCATGAAACTTGGTCAGAACATGTGTCCCAATAATATCTTGGATGAGTTTGAAAATGGTTTGGGTCCGTTGAAAAACATGGCCACCAGGGGGCGGGGCAGTTTTCCTAATATGGATAATTTATATAGGAGCTATAGTAAAACTTTGTTAACACTCTAGAGGCCACATGTATTGTCCAATCTTCATGAAACTTTGTCAGAACATTTGCCCCAATAATATCTTGACTGAGTTCGAAAAACAATTTGATCTGTTGAAAAACATTGCCACCTGGGAGCGGGGCAGTTTTCCTTATATGGCTATAGTAAAACCTTGTTAACACCCTAGAAGTCACATTCATTGTCCAATCTTCATGATACTTAGTCAGAACATGTGTCCCATTGATATCCTGAATGAGTTTAAAAACGGTTCGAGTCCGTTGTAATGATATCTTGGATGAGTTCAAAAATGGTTCCAGTCTGTTGAAAAACATGGCCGCCAGGGGGCGGGTCATTTGTCCTTACATGGCTATAGTAAAACCTTGTTAACACTCTAGAAGTCACATTATTTGTCCAATCTTCTTGAAACTTGGTCAGAACATGTGTCCCATTGATATCCTGGATGAGTTTGAAAATGGTTTGGGTCCGTTGAAAAACATGGCCACCTGCAGGGGGCGGGGCAGTTTTCCTTATATGGATAATTTATATAGTAGCTATNAGTTTTTCCTAGTTTTCCTGGTTTTTCCTAGTTTTTTTTTAAGTCTCCTACTTTTTCCTAGTTTTTACAAAAAGCTCCTAGTTCTCCTAGTTTTTTTTTTCAGTGACTAGTCTTAAAATTCTTTAATGGACATACTAATTTGTTGGTTTTGTTAATTTAATGTCACCTCTGGATATGTAAACATGTATTCATAGTGTTTTAAATATATTTCGGTTTGCTGTAGGTATGCATTAATGGTTTGTTTTTCTAGATATATTTGCAGTTCATAGACAGAAGCTGTTGGGTTGAATAGTTCTGACCATGTTGACAATGACTATTACACACAAGAACCAAGCCAATTGGTCCAAGGTCATTTCAAAAAGCTCCCAATTCAACCTCAACCACTCATAAAGGTATTATGATAGCTTGGTCATGTGCATTTTATGATGCCTCAAATGGTTCCATGTAACACCTCTAAAACCAATTCTATATTTCTATGAAGGGTGCTCATGATTTGGTTTGCAATTTTTAATCATGTTCAAGAACCAGTTCCAACTTGGACGCAAGGCAAATGTCACAGTACCACCACTTAAGCAGGATAAGGATAAGGTGATCAGCATGTCAAAGTTCCTGCAAACCTCACTCAATAGAGCACTTGTCCTTTAACCAAATTTTGGTCCCAGCTTTGAAACTGCTGTACACCCTTTTACACTAAGCGACAAATGGCATTCAAATAAGGTTTCATGACTGGGGTCACATGTGCAGTGTCTCCGTCCTAGTACCTTCGTTCAAAATATTACTTATCATGGAATTTAAATGCTAATTAGTAGTACATGTATAAAGTATTTGGTTTATTATGTTTTTGCTAATTCCTTGAGAGAGAGTGCAGAGAACAGGCACTCTAAATCTTTCTTCTGTCAAATCTCATCTTCAAGGGCATTTATCACTCTCCTCGTGCACTATCATATCATTCAATATTATATAATATTAGTAGATTTATATTATTCTAATCTGTACTTTGTTAATTACCGGTATGTTGTAATTCAGTTACTAGCATGTGAACTGCAATGTGACCTGAACAGAATCATTTTGAATTGGCGTGAGTTCAGTGCTACATATTTCTTCGTCAGCCTAACCGTTTCTGCATTTGTTTGTATAATGAAATGGTTATACTTAGGAATGATTTGATATGATATTACTCCTAATTTTTCATAAACCCTTATAGTGTTTTTCCTAGTTTTCTCCTAGTGTTTTGTTCAGAGCACTCCTAGTTTCCTCCTAGTTTTTTGTTAAGGCCTGCTGGAAAGACTGCCCAATGATATCCTGGACGAGTTTGAAAACGGTTTGGGTCCGTTGAAAAACATGGCCACCAGGGGGCGGGGCAGTTTTCCTTACATGAATAATTTACATAGTGGCTATAGTAAAACTTTGTTAACACTATAGAGGCCACATGTATTGTTCAATCTTAATGAAACTTTGTCAGAACATTTGTCCCAATTTGTCTGCTAAAATGTTGTCTGCTGAATATCCAACATTAGCATTTTCTTCGATTTTTTTTTCAAAGAATACTATCAGAATAGCAAACAGTTTGGATCATGATGAGACGCCATGTTTTGTGGCCTCTCATCTGGATCCAAACTGTTTGCAAATGCCTTTTAAATTCGGTTCCAGCGCTAAAAGGGTTAAAGGGGCATATCCTCATGTAATAAAAGTATTATATATTAAATTATATACATGTATATTAACATGATATTGCCTTAAATAAGTATTTATTAAATGGTTGGTAAACATATGTTTCATATTTATTTCAATTATCAAATATGTCCCAGAACCACTTTTGGCAGGCACATGAAAAGTATTTTTTATACTCTAAATGAATGAATGAAAATTAAGTTCTGCTTTACGCATGCACACTTTTGATAACCATACAGTAGAAATGTAAATTTGTTAGTGAAGTACATGATTGTTGTGGGCATTATTACAAGTACTAATAGAGGCTTGTCTAAAAATATTTTTTTTAGCAGCGTATTTATTTTGGTATAGATATTTACAAGATATACATTAGTGAAGAGGGAATATGAATTGTTTTAATAACTTGGTGTCAGTATTGAGGGAAAATTCTGTCTTTATGCCACATGAAACATGTGTAAGATATTTTTTAGTGAAGAAGAAATGTGTATTGTTTTAATAAGTGGATGTCTATATTAAGAGAAAATGTCATCAATATGCCCCTTTAAACATGAATGTGTAAGAAAACATAAGAGTTTTTTGTTTGCTACCTTTTCTTTGACTGACTAAATGCATGTTTTAAGTGTTAATTGTTTTAGTCATGTTTTTTTATACAAAATGAATTCATCAACAAGTGCATCAGTTCAACAAATTGTCATTATTATCAAATTAACCAGAAAGCAATGCAAAGCACACATTACCTGTAAAATAAAACGACATTAACCCAACTAAGCAAAGCAACTTAGTTCACAATACGAGATTGCATTTATGGACATTCTTGTATTACAGTAACATTATGTTATCAAATATCCCAAAGATACTGTTAAACTAACTTTTTGTATGGGCCTGTAATGGTTTTTCTATACAACCCATGCCACGTAATTAGGCATCAGATTTCATTGAAAACATCATTCATACAAAGAAACTGCATGAAAGCTTAATTTTTAAGTCTAGGGGATCTGATCTTATTTTATTTGCCGAAAAAATAATGTTTATAATGGAAAAAGTCTCAAGAATTGTGCACACTGGCGATGAATCGAATAACAGAAGTTTGTATTGCTTCTGCACAAATACTGGAATTTTGCATTTCGTTTGCACAATTACTGGGGAAGTGTTTTAAACTCCAGGATGCTATTTGTTTTCAACATCCCTATGATGAGAGAGCCTGTGAGGCTACTGCAGTGGACTGAGAGTGGCAATTTCATATCATCATGCCCTTCGACCACCACTTTCACTATATATTTTCCATCTCTGTCCACCTGGAGGATGTTGGTACAGTCTCCGCACACCAACAATTGTCCTGAATGGGTGACGTGCAAGGCAGGTAGGTATCCCCACTGAAAGGATGGGTCACTCAGTGTGGAGATCACTGTGCCATCCCTGGACAGGGTGATCAGTTCCCGTTTTTGCTCATTGGTCACATATATCCTGGCCCCATCTGGGCTGGCTGCACAGGACGTGACTTGAAAAGACAGGATCAGAGAACATACACTTTTTTTAAATAAATAATTTGAAATCAAATTATGGATTAAATAAGGAGCTGATTATATTTTTTATGCTTGGTTGGATTATCAGGTGAAAATGTTGACTGCCGGAATTATGTCATCATCAACTATTGCAAACTTGTTCATGTTTAGCAATCACAGTACATGTTCTTATATTGGCTGAATTATTCAAATAATTATATTTAAACATCTTTCCATAAATCCTCATGCCTTAACAATAATAATGTATCCTAAACAAACAGATGTTTTTTTTTATTATCATGAATTAATAATTACCTGTCCTTTGACCTGAATAATCTTCATACATCATGTTCACAAGTGTCCCATCCAGAGTGTAGCGGTACAGTGCTGTACCTGAGGTGACATATAAGGTGCCGGGTTGGTGAGCAACACCTAGACACATGTGCTTAAGCTTCAGTTTCCTCTCTTGTACCAGTTGACCATTGGTTGCTCTGATAAAGTGGACCTCATTGGCATGCACAGCAACAGCCACCAGACTGGAGTCAATGCTGCACATGGACCATGGCACACAAGGTAAGGCCAATACAGCTACAACATTGAAAGTATTATGAAGCAACTTCATATTTAGGTTTCTACGGTCTGTTAACAGTATTTCGCCAGATGCTGTTTCATGGATACCTGATACACAGCATTTCTCTTTGTCATTTTTAAACCTCAGTCTATGTAAAGTTTTGCCATTCAGCTTGATTTGATTGTTTGGATTTATGAACGTTCCTAGGGTTGGCAAAGTGAGCATATGTTGAATTGATGGAGGAGTATAAAATGCTATACAGGGTAAATTCCTGTCAACGATAGTACTCATCGCTGATTCGATCTGAAATGTTTTCTCTTTGCATATTCCGTATAACATTAATGTCATGGTTTCCGTATTCTTTTCAATATTTTGGATATCAACATTCATAGATTGCATCTTTAAATGTGAAACATGTGCATTCTGAATATCATCCTTTAGTGATTTGTTAAACGCTGCAAACAATGTATCAAGTTCCTCTACCGTTTTCCTTTCCATGCTGTCTAAAGTTTTATTTAATGTCGTGCGTAAAGTGTTTATTTGGCATAGTATTTCTTCTTTTACTTTCCGCATCCATTCTACATGATCTTTCAAGTTTTGCTTTGTCTGGGTCAGATTTAGTAGCAAAGCTTGGATTTTCTCTGTCATTTTCCAAAGTTCACCTAACTCGCGCATGTTTTTCACCTTGTCAGCGATCAGTACTATCTTGTTGCAATCCCTGTAAAAGATACAAAACATAACTTGATATTTTCTAAATATGGATTCCGTAGCGTCAAGGTCACTGTAACTCAAAACAGCAAAATGGATTCAACTGAATTTCTTGATAACGACTGGAGTTATTGTAATGAAACCTAGATTTGGAATGCATATGGGGGGGTCAAGGTCATGCATAGAAAATATAGAGAAAATGTTTTTGCTCAATAACTCAAGAATAAATTAAGCTATTAGTGTAAATGTATATATATGTATATATACCTTTTATTCATACCTTGCTAGATTTGCAAAAATAGAAAAATGGATTCCGCTAAGTAACTCAAAAACAAAGTGAGCTATTGTCATATACATACATAGATTTGTTCCATCAAAACTTCATTTGAGATTTAAGATGGCATCAAGGTCACTGCTACTAAATATAGATAAATTGTTTCTGCCCAACAACTTCTTAACACACTAAGCTATTGAAACAAACTAAATAAATGCCTTATTCTTGATCTAGCATGGAACTGCATACAGAGTCAAGGTCAAAGTCACTGATAGTAGATATCAAAGAATTGTTTGTACTCAATAATTTGAAAACCAATGGAATGAAACTTGATACATAGATTCCTTATGTCAAGGGAATGTACATGGGATGGGTGTGATCAATGTAAAGTACACTGTAATTAAATAGAAAAATGGTTTTGGCGTAAGATCTCGAGAATACATTGAGATGCATTTTGATGCAAGCCTATAAACATTGTCCAATTTTGTTTTGCATATATGGCACAATGGGTTCAGGTCAACAGCAAAGGTCACTGTTAGTAAATACTGGAAAAATAGTTTCTGCTCAAAATCAAGGCTTTTTGTGTATGTAGGATATTTTTTTATCTCCTGAGCATTTACAGATGGTGGGAGGCATAAAGCAATTGGTCTGTCATTTTTCATCTGATCTTCACAAATCTTACACAATTTATAAGTGACAATAAGATTACAGTAAAAGTCAAATTTAAGTAACATTGGGGGCAAACATGCCAGGGTTATTTTCCTTTGAGAAAGAAATGCAAAAATGAATATAATTGAAAATTGAAACGCTATTTTTCTCCACCAGTGTTGTACAGTTTGTCAATAACCATTAAACCAAGAACTATCTTTAAAAAACGATATTTGGTGTGCATACTGATTTTGAAAATCAAGGTTGAAATTTAAAAAAAGTTTATATATCAATTCACAGTTCATATCACATTTCCTATTATCTTTTATACACTTATGTATTCTGGTATTTGCAGAATATAACAAATAAAAGAAATATCCTTTACATTTATGAATATGAATATTCAAACTGAACACTTCTGTACGAATTTATAAATGACTTACTGGTGACTGTTCAAATGACAGACAGAACATATCAGCTGATCATGGTCCTCACAAAACATGGTCAGTTTGGCATCCTTGTGATACTTGCATTGCTCCACAATGGCCCAATGCGCCAAGCTCTCTCTTCCCAAAATGGTATGTCTCGTATACAACTGGTTATGGTGCTCCACACATTTATGGCAGTAACAGTTATTACACTCCTGGCAATAAAATAGAGCCTCATTGTTGTCTCCATTTTCCTCACACACTGGACAACGCTTTTTATATACCAAATCAGATCCCTCGTATAGCGATGCACCTAAATCAGATCCCATGTAAAGTGATGGACCTAAATCAGATCCCCTGTTAAGTGATGCACTGTGGTCAGATCTGGTGTACATTGGGTCAATTAAGATAGATCCTTCATCCACTGATGAATTTTCTTCTGTAGCCATTTTGTGTCACTAGGTTTTTTTCCCCATAAATTTCAAGTGTGCACACCAAATTATTTATGTAACTATACCAGCGATATATAATTACACAGCCACCATAACTACAGTCATATTTTGGGAGAGCTTACAAATAATGACTGAGATGGTATACTTGAACAGCAGACTTATCATCTCTTTGCAAAGGTTTAAACCGTGAAATACAATACTCAACTTCATACATTATAGCAGCTTTTGTCATATACCGGTAAATATTAGTTGAGCTACACAAGGATGATTGAAACCTGACACAGCTTTTACACATTACTCCAGTCATAAAATAGATGTGACATTTACATGAAAACCATTTTATGAGATGCATTGGAGTAAGAATTGATTGCAAAACAGTCATGTCCACTCAAAGTAAAACACCATTTTCAATTTAAAATTGCATTAATATCTGGTGAGAAGTATTTGTCAAAATAATGTTTTAATTAAATCAAAGGCCCATACTTTGCAGTTCAAAGGTTGATCATCTAACTTGGTTAAGATATTATAACTTTGAACATGCAAAATGCAAACTGTTATACTTTAGGCGAACATGGACCAATAAGATAAGAATATATTAACATTTCAAGCTACATAATTTTAGAATTCAACATAAAACCAACACATACGCAAACCCTGATGGCCCTGAAACGCTCACGTGAGTTTAAGGTACACCCATTGTCAATGACTTAACCTGGTGACCTAGTTTGAACCCACTTGACCCAGCTACATGTACAAACTTAGCCTTGATATTGTTAAGATGAACATCTATTGGCTCCACCTCCTGTTCTTTGTGCCACCTCCTTGGCATTGCCTCCATCTCTTTTGAAAAAATTCTATAGTAAGTATTAGATTAGCAAGAAGCCAATGTTTTTGTTAATTCAGATATTGTATATTGTCCCCTCCCCGCAAAAATGGCCAACCTCAATATTTACAAGTTTTCAGGAGAAGGAAAAAACTTCTTTTTTTTAGCTCCACTGGCCAGTGTCCGTCGTGTGTGCGTGCATGCGTCCGTGGGTGCGTTAACCTTTTCTTTAAACATCTTCTTCTCCTAAACTACAAGTCCAATTCTGATAAAACTTCTCACAAATGTTCCTGAGGTGAACCTCTTTCAAATTTGTTCAAATTATTCCCATGGGGTCAAATTTGACCCCGCCCCGGGGGTCACAAAAATATATACACATGTATGCTTATATAAAGCCTATTTTATGCAAACTTTGAAAATCTTCTTGTCCATAACCGTAGGGCTACCAAATTCGGTATGTAGTGTCATCTCATAGTTTTCTACTTAGTTTGTTCAAATTTAAATTTGACCCTGCCCCGGGGGTCAAAAAAATGAACATACGCTTAAATAAGGCCTATTTTGTGCAAACTTTAAAAATCTTCTTGTATATAACCGAATAACATAGGGCTACCAAATTTGGTATGTAGTGACATCTAATAGTCCTCTACCAAGTTTGTTCAAATTAAGCCCCTGGGATCAAATTTGACCGTTCCCCAGGGGTCACAAAAATGAACATATGCTTATATAAAGCCTATTTTGTGCAAACTTTAAAAATCTTCTTGTCCATAACCGTAGGGCATAGGGCTACCAAATTCGGTATGTAGTGACATCTAATAGTTCTCTACATAGTTTGTTCAAATTATGCCCCTGGGGTCAAATTTGACCTTTCCCGTGGGGTCACAAAAATGAACATACGCTTAAATAAGCCCTTTTTTGTGCAAACTTTAAAAATCTTCTTGACCATAACCGTATGGCATAGGGCTACCAAATTTAGTATGTAGTGACATCTAATAGTCCTCTACCAAGTTTGTTCAAATTAAGCCCCTGGGATCAAATTTGACCGTTCCCCAGGGGTCACAAAAATGAACATATGCTTATATAAAGCCTATTTTGTGCAAACTTTAAAAATCTTCTTGTCCATAACCGTAGGGCCTAGGGCTACCAAATTCGGTATGTAGTGACATCTAATAGTTCTCTACTTAGTTTGTTCAAATTATGCCCCTGGGGTCAAATTTGACCCTGCCCCGGGGGTCACAAAAATGAACATACGCTTAAATAAGGCCTATTTTGTGCAAACTTTAAAAATCTTCTTGTCCATAACCGTATGGCATAGGGCTACCAAATTTGGTATGTAGTGACATCTAATAGTCCTCTACCAAGTTTGTTCAAATTAAGCCCCTGGGATCAAATTTGACCGTTCCCCAGGGGTCACAAAAATGAACATATGCTTATATAAAGCCTATTTTGTGCAAACTTTAAAAATCTTCTTGTCCATAACCGTAGGGCCTAGGGCTACCAAATTCGGTATGAAGTGACATCTAATAGTTCTCTACTTAGTTTGTTCAAATTATGCCCCTGGGGTCAAATTTGACCCTGCCCCGGGGGTCACAAAAATGAACATACGCTTAAATAAGGCCTATTTTGTGCAAACTTTAAAAATCTTCTTGTCCATAACCGTATGGCATAGGGCTACCAAATTTGGTATGTAGTGACATCTAATAGTCCTCTACCAAGTTTGTTCAAATTAAGCCCCTGGGATCAAATTTGACCGTTCCCCAGGGGTCACAAAAATGAACATATGCTTATATAAAGCCTATTTTGTGCAAACTTTAAAAATCTTCTTGTCCATAACCGAAGGGCCTAGGGCTACCAAATTCGGTATGTAGTGACATCTAATAGTTCTCTACTTAGTTTGTTCAAATTACGCCCCAGGGGTCAAATTTGACCCTACCCCAGGGGTCACAAAAATGAACATACACTTAAATAAGGCCTATTTTGTGCAAACTTTAAAAATCTTCTTGTCCATAACCGTATGGCATAGGGCTACCAAATTTGGTATGTAGTGACATCTAATAGTCCTCTACCAAGTTTGTTCAAATTAAGCCCCTGGGATCAAATTTGACCGTTCCCCAGGGGTCACACAATTGAACATATGCTTATATTTGGCCTATTTTGTGCAAACTTTAAAAATCTTCTTGTCCATAACCATTGGGCCTATTTCTACCAATTTTGGTATGTATTAAAATCTTAAAGTTCTCTTCCAAGTTTTTTAAAATTATGCCCCTGGGGTCAAATTTGACCCTGCCCCGGGGGTCACAAAAATGAACATATGCTTAAATAAGGCCTATTATGTGCAAACTTTAAAAATCCTCTTGTTCATAATTATAGAGCCTAGGGCTTCTAAATTTGGTATGTAGTGACATCTAATAGTCCTCTACCAAATGTGTTCTAATTATTCGCCTGGGCTCAAATTTGACCCTGCCCCGGGGGTCACAAAACTGAACCCTTCCAACTTTAAGCGCCCAGTGGGATGAGGGATAGAAAGAGAAAGTCACATGCTTGAGTACATTTCAACCCATGCGCATTGCACGCTTTTTTCGCATAACAAAAACAGTGAAGCGATACAGGGCCATCATGGCCCTCTTGTTAAATTACAGAATGAAGCTGAACTTTGCATGATGACTTTTTAGATATCCCTATATGTTTCATAATGTTTAAAGTGACGTTTGACTGTTTCTGTAGTCAAAGCTTGAGTTAGACAATTTTCTCATATTTTTTCATCAGCCGCTGACTTGTTTACATTTAGTTTGAAAATTTTCCCACGCATTTTGTCCAACCAATCGAACTTCGCCAAATGATCACATGGGTATAAGTTTGTAAGCCGATTGGATAGGACCTTGGAATTCTTCGCGGGAGAAGCGGGCCGTTTTCACCATTGCGAATGTCAAAACCCGTTTTCGTGCCAAAACTGAGATTGGCCATTTTCGCAGGGAGGGGACAATATGTTAAAGGCAATAGTTTGATGTCATTAGCGATTTATTTGGCATAAAATTTGCTTGACAACCAGGCAAAAAACATCGATTTGATTTTTAAAAACTCCACCATGTCAAAACTTATAAAGGTCCTCACGTTTCCAAATGGTTTGTGATTGTATGTTTGTGTACGTTTGTGGATGAATAAATCTTCCATGAATCGCCTGATTTTTAAATGATGAGAAATATGTTGAAAGAGCATATAAAACCTGGCATTGCTTTGATAATACAAAATTTCAAAGTGTATTCTAGTTTTAGATTGAAATAAGTGTGAATTGCAAAAAAGAAATAACTATTTGCAATTTTATTCTTCACATACATGTTCCTTCTTGAAACAATGATATTTATACAAATAAGTTATGACAAATGGATTAATGGAAGTTATACATGCCAGTGCAATGGCAAACAATAAAGAGCAAAATGGTGCATTTAAACAAATGATTTACTTGAAAATCTATGACATTAATAAACAGATGATTTACACACAAATTAGTGAACTTACAAGCTTAATTTCTTTCGTCATGGTATAAAATCTATCGCTAAACAACAGGGGAAAAGAGGATTAAGGTATATGTTGAAATCGCTATCATTTAAATAATATAGGTAAATCTTACTAAATTAATAATATTTATTTATTTATTATTTATAATAATTCTTCATTAACGGAAAATAAAATTGGCCATTTGCCATGGCATTATCGTAAAATACACTTTCTTTTCATTACGTACAGGTAAAAGTTGTTTGTTTCCGCTAATCGGACTGACCATTGCCGACTCCAAACTTTGTTTGTTATTCTATATTGAGTCTTCAATCATTTTTGGTGCATTTAACCATTGAAAATCCTTATTAAAGTTGGAAATAACAAGCTCATAGATATATATAGGTATGTCATGAAATCAGCATTAATATAGAAACTGGTTATACTTGAAGGTTATTTGAAGATAATTTCAAATGTTATTTAAAAAAAACAACATTTTGTTGCACTACCGATCCAAGTTTTTCGCAGCTGTAAGAGGAAACAAACAACTAACTTTTTTTGGCATAATATCTATACAGAAGACAAATTGCCCAATTTCAAATAGTCTTTGTTGTTACAAAAAATTATTAAGATTATTTTCATGTCTATTCATTGTTATTTTTGAATCGGATACCGGTACTTGAAGTCAAAATGTAAAATACACCTGTGACAACCCCTCAAGATTATTCAACCTCACACCATAATTTCTGAACAATGTGCAGAACACTCAATGAAACATGATTAAGACAAATTGTCAAATGTGTTGAGTCAACAACTGCGCACTAATCTTCATCTCGGGTCAGCCTGACCTCGTGCCCATCCGGTGTGTGCACCCAGCGACGCTCGTTCGTCCGTGTGTTGTACTCGTACAGCCTGCCAGACACTGCAATGAAATCATGAACTTTCTGAATATATGAACCTCGCTCTTGAAAAACAGGGTTTAATGCATGTGCGTAATGTGTTGTCACAGGTTAGCCTGTGCAGTCCGCTGACTGCACAAGCTAATCTGGGGCGACTTTTTATGCTCATGCTTTAAGCCCCATTTTTCCAGAGTGTGCCTCATAGAGTATAACTTACAAAAATG
>VMBQ01006014.1:0-60982 GCA_007657795.1 Dreissena rostriformis | reverse complement strand
CTTCAAAAGATTTCAATTCTCAACAATAAAAAAAAACGGAAATAACTACGAATTTAATTTCGGACCGAGAAATAGTTTTACGACGTGTCAACAGATATATGTATCTTGTGACATATATGAGAAATAGTATTAACAATAAACATAAACATTGAAGTACGAAATATTTTCGAAAAGGATCTTCATAGATCTACATCCATATAAACGTGTTTCTGTTGTGGGAATACTTAATGCAGACTCTCCGCTTGCGTGAGACAGTGCCACAGGTGAAATGTACGTTGACAAAGGCTGAAGAATTGATTGAATTTTGTAGAGGACCTCTAGATGATGCTACATTCAAAACAAGAAAGTCATGGGCTTTGTGGTTTCACAAGAGAAGATAGGAAAAAGATTTTCTAAATATAACTCTAAAATTGATGACATCCGGGGTGAGGCCACTTTCGACTCCCAGGGGCAAATTTTTAACAAACTTTGAAGAAGACCTCTAGATGAAACAACATGCAAAATATGAAAGCCACGAACTTTGCGGTTTCAGACAACAATATTTTTACAGGATTTCCCTATATAAGGGTATAACAAGGCCTGGTAAATCCTTACGTAGCGAAATATGCAAAGCTATTCTACGCAGACAAAGGCAAGCTTCATCACGCACACTAGTCAAATTATGGCGTACACAGGAATGACGGAATACGCAATCATTCAATGAGGACACTTATAGAAATCCTCCATTTACGTCATTCATTGACGTAACCGCTGTTTGCCGGAAGTCCCTGCCGCTGCCGCCAGACGGCAAGACGATGCTGGTACCAGACCTGAAACGATATATCCGTGCAGCTATAAAGAACTTTAATGAGACAGTCTTTTACAGTTTATACAAATATTTATAACAAACTGCATGTGCGTAAAGTGTCGTCCCAGATTAGTCTGTGAAGTCCGCACAGACTAATCAGGGACGACACTCTCCGCCTAAACTGGATTTTCGCTTAGAAAAGACGTTCTTTTAACGAAAAAGATTAACCTTTAAGGATTGAAGGACATTTTATGCACATGCATTAAGCCCTATTTTCCCAAATCGCGGCTCATTTTTTTAACAAACATTATTATCAATATCAACAAGATGCTAAATATGTTATGGTTAGCAACAATTCGTGTACAGTGCTGGAAATGGAATGCCTCCGATTTGCAATAAATCACGTAAATATCGATGTATGAAAAACGTAAAGCCTTCTTTCGTCCTTATCACATCACAATATATATCATCTGTCAAAAATAATCGTATTTGAAATATTTGACCCGCTTTTAGAGACTCTTGTTCCTTTTCAAATATTTATTTTACAATGCAACAAATTTAGCAAACATTGTATTTGCTCGATCGAAGTCCTCTTTATTTAGCTCTAGTGAAATGCACTTAACATTTACCATTTACATTGCTATGTTGAAATTCAAATTGATTTTCTGATTACTCAGTTCACACAAGTTAATTGTTCGACATTTTAAAGTAATTGTTTGAAATACAAATGCTTGAAATAAAACAAATGCATGTATATTACTGATGTGTGGCTTGATAATACGTTCAGGTTGTAATGGCAACCCTTATTTAAAATCGAGTGTTTAATACATGTATGAAGTTTTAGAACAAACAGTATTAAAATTAGCATCAACAAATTCTATTGAATAAAATGCTTAAACACAGGCACTACAAGTCAAATCAAATAACGTTCGTTTGATGGTCAAAATATACTAAATAGTTTCCTTATATGTTTCNTCATTGCAGTGAACATGGCTGAAGTCGATAATTTGTGGAAAACAAAATAGTATTGTAAAGCGCTATAACACCGTATAATTCTCATTTCTAACACCGTATTATCTCCTTATGAGGACTGTCACCAAGACAATTATATCATTAACTGTGCTGAGTTTGAACTTGTATGATTAACCATACATGCATTAGATGTTCAACAACTTGCTCGATACATTTGAGTCGTGTTCTAAGAAAACTGGGCATAATGCATGTGCGTAAAGTGTCGTCCTAGATTAGCCTGTGCAGTTCGCACAGGCTAGTCAGGGACGACACTTTCCACTTAAATTGGATTTTTGTTAAGAAGAGACTTCATTTAAACGAAAAATGTCATAAAAGCGGAAAATGTCGTCCCTGATTGGCCTGTGCGGACTGCACAGGCTAATCTGGGACGACACTTTACGCACATGCATTATGCCCAGTTTTCTCAGAACGCGACACATTTGTGCAACATGGTGGGAAATGACTGGATGTTAAGAAAGTTACTCAAACCATCTGTCAGACATGATTGAAAATGAATTGATTTTTTGTAAACGAATTTGGCCAAACTACTAGCTTAACAAGATGGATAATATCAAAACTATTGCCCGATGTGAGACAGCTTAATTCATATCCATCAGTTATCGTATTATTTCGGCGGAGTGTAGACACGCAATGCCAACATTTCTACATTTTCGTCGAAAACAACAAAATCGCGAAAAAAAAATCGTCGCACTTAAAATTCCCGTTCGTTTCGGCAACCGCTAGTCTTTTTCCGTATTACTGTTGCACAATAATAAGAGGAACTATTTACCACCAATGATATGAACAAAACAACACTGTTTTTCTTTCGNATATGTCTTTCATTATTATTTACTGTGATATAACTATATACTGTGATATAAAACGTTGTCTCCTATGTAATACAATATTATAACTAAAGGGCCACAATGGAAATAAGGGTTTAATTGCAAACCCTTTAATGTGCAATCCTTAACGTATAATGTTGATTGACATGGCTTTGTGTATACATGCAGGTTGTTTTTTTATTACTAATTGTGTGTATATAACATGCTGCCATGTAAATCTATGCATTTTATGTTGAAATAAATCTATCTATCTATGTGACGATGAGAGCCTCGTAGCCAACTATGTACGTTGATTAGGAACAGAAACGGTGTATATGGAATAAAGGAATGCCCTTGCATTACTTCTGTCATATGACGATGAGAACCTCGGTCTATGAAAACTCGGCTAAATGCATGTGCGTAAAGTGTCATCCCAGATTAGCCTGTGCAGTTCGCACAGGCTAATCAGGGATGCAACTTTCCACATACACTGGATTTTCGTTTATAATTGACTTCCTTTAAGCGAAAAAACCCATACAAGAGGAAAGTGTTGCCCCTTTTTAGCCTGTGCGGACTGCACAGGCTAATCTTGGACGACACNTGATTGAAAATGAATTGATTTTTTGTAAACGAATTTGGCCAAACTACTAGCTTTACAAGATGGATAATATCAAAATATATTACCCGATGTGAGACAGCTTAATTCATATCCACCAGTTATCGTATTATTTTGGCGGAGTGTAGACACGCAATGCCAAAATATCTGCATTTTCGTTGAAAACAACAAAATCGCAAAAAAATAATTCGTCGCACTTAAATTCCCGTTCGTTCGGCAACCGCTAGTCTTTTTTCGTATTACTGTTGCACAAAAATAAGTGGAAATATTTACCACCAATGATATGAACAAAACATCACTGTTTTTCTTTAATATGACCCGTCACTTAGTACCGAGCACTGAAGCTAATGGCATAATTATTGTTACTTAGCCAACTATGTACGTTGATTAGGAACAGACACGGTGTATATGGAATAAAGGAATGCCCTTACATTACTTCTGTCATATGACGATGAGAGCCTCAGTCTATGAAAACTCGGCTTAATGCATGTGCGTAAAGTGTCATCCCAGATTAGCATCTGCAGTTGGCACAGGCTAATTAGGGATGCCACTTTCCGCATACACTGGCTTTTGATTTAGAAGAGACTTTCTTTAAACGAAAAATTCCATAAAATCGGAAAGTGTCGCCCCTAATTAGCCTGTGCGGACCGCCCAGGCATTCTTGAACGACACTTTACGCAAATACATTAAGCTATGTTTTCCCACAGCGAGGCCCATATATAACCATTATTAACCGACAATGGTGGCCGTCAATAAAATGAATTGCATTAAATTGTTAAAACAAAGCATATTTGGCAGAGAAAATTCAATTTAATTTCTCGAGCTTTATAAGAGATTTGAGCTCAATCGCTTAGTTTCTTTCTTGTATTCAGAGAAATATCAATGGGTTGATATGCTAAAAAATTACAAATGAAAATTAAAATCATTATTGTTACAATAACATAATCTTCGGCATTTACAATCAAAACAAAATCAGACCAAATCTGACATTATACGATGGGATACCGAGATTTCAAACCACGAACAAACACAGGGAGTTATCTATGATAAATTTAACTGTGTGAACGGATTTAAAAAAAGACCACCACCGGTTCAATCCTGCCAACTTGGTATAAAATTGGCGCCGCGGTTTTAAAAAAGGTGTTTGAAGAAATTTGTTACTGGTTGACGAACGGTGAACGACCACACGAGCGTCCCGTTGAGCTTTAAAAAATCGACTGCAGGCTAAAACTTGCCATAATAGCGACATATAACCGCTNCGAACAAACACAGGGAGTTATCTATGATAAATTTAACTGTGTGAACGGATTTAAAAAAAAGACCACCACTGGTTCAATCCTGCAAACTTGGTATTAAATTGGCGCCGCGGTTTTGAAAAAGGTGTTTGAAGAAATTTGTTACTGGTTATAAAAGATCTTAGTTTAAAATAGGCATAATTTTAGCAATGTTTTATTTTTCGATAATAAATTCCACCTGCAAAGATTCATTATATAAGCCTCGTTATGGGAAAACCGGGCTTGATGCACAAGTGCGTTAAATGTCATCCCAGATAAGCCTTTGTAGTTTGCACAGGCTAATAAGGGACGTCACTTTCCGCTTTAATGGATTTTTTTTTCGGTTAAAGAAAGTCTCTTCTAAACGAAAATCCAGTCTAGGCGTAAAGTGTTGTCCCAGATTAGCCAGTGCGGACAGCACAGGCTAATCTGGGACGACGCTTAACGCACATGCATGAAGCGAAGTTTTCCAAGAACGCGGCTAAATTATCTTTAAGGACAAGGCGTGAAAGTTTGAATGTTAAACGTTGAAAAGTGTAGAACAACTTAGTCGGACAAGTGTAGACGGACGGACCAAAAGACCAACCGATCGACAGACTGACAGACGCCCTTGGTGAAAGGAAATAACCTATNATGGACTAATAACAGAAAAATAACGCTTAACTAATGCAAAATAATTAACTGGTAAAATAATATACAGGTGGTAAAACTGATTTAAAACAGCAAGTTGTTTGATACTTAAGACGGTTTCATCTAATTACATGTATATTATATAGTGCTATAAGTAATTGTTCCTAACGTGGAAGATTTGAATGTCAATATTTGGAATTGTGATTGTGCTAGAAAATACATTTGATCCTCGCTCTGGGAAAACGGGGTTTAATATATATGCGTAGTGTCAGCCCAGATTAGCCACAGGCAAATTATGGACGACACTTTATGCCTAGACTAGATTTTTCTAAGAAGAGACTT
The DNA here is from genome assembly GCA_007657795.1 of Dreissena rostriformis. Lineage (NCBI taxonomy): Eukaryota > Metazoa > Mollusca > Bivalvia > Myida > Dreissenidae > Dreissena > Dreissena rostriformis. The sequence goes on along the minus strand of VMBQ01006014.1, from coordinate 55,498 downwards.
CCTTTTTCACCATACCATAGCAGCGGAAAGTTTCGTTTCTGATTTGCCTGTGCAGAAAATAAAGAAATAGAGACAAATAAAATAAAGAACATAAATGAGTACTGTTTATTTATTTGAGCGCTAAGTACACGGACTTATATAAAATAAAAAGAACGAGAAACAAGTGCATATATAATAGAATAGTCCCTTCAAAAATTGGCTAGCTCTAGCTATAATGTAAATATAATACATACAAACAGTTGCAGGTGCAAATAAAATACAATCAATAACAATCACCAGAATTTAGCAAAGACATGTCAGTTATATGCAATAAATTAATTAACAGCAAAATAACATACATATTTTCAATTTGAACAAAAGTGAAACAATAAGCGAATTGTTTATGTTATCAAGTAAATATACTATAAGGGAAGTTAAACATATCACGTGTATTCACCATATTGATTCATGAATTCAAATAGCATATTCTAAAACCCAAAGAACACAACAAAATGACCAGCATCATTTGTTCTTGAGCAGTTATTTAAAACAAAACCTAAGCTGTGTTATTATCCTTTTTTATGCTAGAGTAACTGAAATCCGGTAAAAATTAGACCAGTTTATATGGATAATATTTGGATTTGTCAACTTTTATGAGCCTTTGATACAATGTATTTTTGAAATTGTGGAATGTTATACTAACGATAGTAAGCTACTCTGAAGAAATTTCATTATTTCAAGAATTTAAGTAAATAGCTATTAGTAATCTTTATGAAATGCTGCCATGGATCACCATGTGTATCACTTATTGAGCTGCGCTCTGTGAAAATGGAGCTTAATGCATGCTCGTAAAGTGTCGTTGCAGAATGCACAGGCTAATCTGGAAGGGCACTTGACATACATGCATTAAGCTTGATTTTTCCAGAGCGCGGCTAAATAAGATCACAATCTTAATCACTAGAAGTCTGAATCATTATTCGGATCACCATCTGGCCACGTTGATCCACCTGGTCGCTTTGATCCGCCTGGCCTCTTTGATCCGCTTTAAGGACGCTCTCCAATCCCTCCAGCCATATCAAACACAAGCTGAGATACTTTGTGACCAAGATCATCGGCATTTTCCTGCAGAGAAAAATGTTCGTTAAATTAAAGATATAAATGAGCAGTGCTCTAGGAAAACAGGGCTTAACACCTGTGCATAAAGCTTCGTCCCAGATTATTCTGTGAAGTCCGCACAGGCTAATCAGAGACGACACTTTCAGCTTTAATGGAATTTTTCGGTATAAAGGGAGTTTCCTCCAAACCAAAATTCAGTCTAGGCAGAAACTGTCGTCCATGATTAGCCTGTGTGGACTGCANCCGCACAGGCTAATCAGGGACGACACTTTCAGCTTTTATGGAATTTTCGGTATAAAGGGAGTTTCCTCCAAACCAAAATTCAGTCTAGGCAGAAACTGTTGTTCATGATTAGCCTGTGTGGACTGCATACACTAATCTGGGAAGACTCTTCACACATACGCATTGAGCCCTTTTTTCCCAGAGCCAGACTAAAATACATTTCCTTCTTTGGACTTCAAAATATCCTAGAAGCATCTGTCTAAACAACACTGTTTAGCCATTTCTGCGTTATTAACATAACATTAATTAACAAGACTATTGCCAAGCAATTTATGTCCCCTACTGGCTCCAATATTGTAAGATTTTTTATTTTTTGTGTTTTTATATATATTTGTTGCCATAGCAACCATAGTTTTTGACGTAGGTACAAAATGAAATGACGTGCATAATCCCCATATTGCCATCTGNTATTTTCTTAATTTCCAAAGACGTGCAATATATCACAATGCGTTAACACATTCTACTGCAAATGAAAAACACACACTTACGTTCATTCTTTATCTAGAAAACGATTCGCGGGTTTTGTTAGAATAAAGGTAATACACTGTGAAACATACCTTATAGTGCTGAGTGTTAACTTATGATAGTTTCACTCCATATAGAATGTTTTAGCCCCATTAACACTCAAAATCAACGAATATTTCATAAAATATTTAGTAAAATAAAGTAAACACATAAAAACTCAGTGTTCCTTATAGCAAAAGCCAAAATTTCAACGCCAGATGTGGTCTGGTATCATAGATTTGACGAGATACAAAATGCTCGTTTTTATTTTTTATGGCAAATATATTCCATTTTAATTTCCCGCAACGATATCTATTCCTACGACACAAGGACACTAACATGGTACATGAACATGTGTTGAACAATATATTGTCCAACAAAAAAAAACAGAGCATTTTGTATCTTGATAAATCTATGTTACCAAACAACATCTATCTATTGCTACAATGAACACCGATTTTGTATGGGTTAACTTATTTAACAAAATATTTTACGACATATTCGTTGATTTTGAGTGTCAATTGGGCTTTAACAGAAGAAACACATTGACTGATGGACAGCTTAACTCTGTATTAATATCCTGCGCATGGCTGAAATGCAATTAGTAACCGTCCATTAGTGCTGGGAAGTCAACCAGCCCTGGCAGTATGAGCCCTGCCCGGCATAATACTCGAACCTTCTACTCCCGCTCCGTAAGCAAACCCCATCACCAATAGGTCACGCAGACTGAGCAAGATTGCTGATAAATCAAATCTTGTACGTACAACCCATCATGAAAAAAGTATAGAATCTTAAGAAAACAGAGCAAGCCAACGCGACCTAGTTAATATTTAAATTACTTGTTATAACAGCATATTATGGTCTTTTACCATATCAAATACCTTATTTTAACCGTATGTTATGCATCATACAAGAATCTTAAAAACAGTTGTTTTGATTGCATTTTCAGGCCAGATTGAAACAGGTACATCGCTTTATTATCAAAATTTATTTTGTACCATTTTAGAGGGTGAAACGCAATAACACATTGATTAACTTACGAGTTATTTTTACCAACAAAGCAAACCAGAAAAAGATGGGATGGAGACACTACCCATGACCCAGCAACCATTGGTACTGGTAGCTGCGTACTAATGACAAGAACAAATGATTTGTTCATGTATAAGTCTATACGGAATATTATACTTAATATACCCATTAGTATGTATCAGTCGAGCGGAGTGTGTTATGACGTATCAAACGAGAGACATCATCAGTCTCGGGTCTGATGCAAAAGAGCGCAATCCCGAAGCTCAAACACACTCCCAAAGCCATCGATTACCGTTTTATTCATTTTATTACAGACACTCTTTAACCTCTGTTTTCAGTAATGTCGACCTCGTTTCTGGTGATACAGAAGAGTACACTAGTTTGAGTAGTGACGACATCGTACACTGCTGAAAATCTATTAAGCGCTTAAATCGGTTTAAAACGCTTATTTTTTCGCGATTTTTTACCGATTAATCGCGGAACACAATCGCTAACTCTACTGTATAGGGCGTGATATGTAGGACATGATATTTAAGGCATGATTTTTAGGGCATGATATGAAGATCACGATATTAAGGGCATGATATTTAGGGCATGATATTTATTATATGCTATTAAAGACATGTTATATAGGACATGATATGCATAGCAAGATATTTAGGGCATGCTATTTCGGGCATTATATTTAGATCATGATATGAAGGGCTTGATATGTAGGGCATGATATGTAGGGCATGATATGTTGGGCATGATATTTAGGGCATGATATTTAGGGCATGGTATTTAAGACATGATATTTAGGGCATGATTTGTAGAGCACGATATTTCGGACATGCTATATAAGGCATGATATTTAGATCATGATATGTAGGGCATCATATGTATAGCATGATATGTAGAGCATGATTTTTAGGTCATGATATATAGGGCATGCTATTTAGGGGATGATATGTAGAGCATGATATTTAGGGCATGCTATTTAGGGCATGATATGTAGGGCGAGATATTTAGTACATGATATTGAGGGCATGCTATTTAAGTCATGATATTGAGGGCATGATATGTAGAGCACAATATTTAGGGCATGATATGTAGGGCAAGATATTTAGGGCATGATATTTAAGGCGTTCAATTTAAGGCATGATATTTAGGGCATGATATGAAAGGCACGATATTTAGGGCATGCTATTTAAAGCATGATATTAGATCATTATATGAAGTGCATGATATGTAGGGCATGATATTAAGGGCATGATATTTAGGGCATGCTATTCAAGGCATGATATTAAGGACATGCTGTTAAAGGAATGAGATTAAGAGCATGACATCTAGGGCATGACATATAAAGCATGATTGTAAGGTCATGACATTTAGGGCATGATATTTAGAGCAAGACATTTAGGGCATGATATTTAGAGCAAGACATTTAGGCATGATATCTAGGGCAGGATATTTAGGGCAAGATTTTAAGAGCATTACATTAGGGAATGATATATAGGGCACGATTGTTAGTTCATCATATGTAGGGCATGATATCTAGGGCATGGTAATCAGGCTTGACATCTGGGGCATGATATTTATGGCATGATATGTAGGGTAGGACAGTATTAAGGCACGATATTTAGGGCATGACATCTAGGCATGATATATATGAAATTATATATATGGCATGATATTTAGGGCTTGATATATAGGGATTGACATCGAGGGAATGATATTTCGGCATTACATCTATGACATGATGTTCATGATACCCAGGAATGATCTTTAGGGCATGGTTTTGAAGGCGTGACATCTAGGTCAATATATTTAGGGCATGGCATCTAGGGCATTATATTTAAAGCAAGACATCTAGGCATGACATTCATGACATCGAGACATAATATTCATTACATCTAGGCATGATATTCATGACATCCATGCAGGATATTCATGACATCAAGGCATGATTTTCATGACATCCAGGCATGATATTCATGACATCTAGGTCTGATATTCATGACATCTAGGCATGATATTCATGACATATAGAAATGATATTCATGACATCTATGCATGATATTCATGACATATAGGCAAAATATTCATGACAAATTGAAATGATATTCTTGACATCTAGGCATGATATTCATGATAACCAGGCATGATATTCGTGACATCACGGCATGATATTCATTACATCTAGTCATGATATTCGTGACATCTAGGCATGATATTCATGACATCACGGCATGATATTCATGACATCTATGCATGATGTTCATGACTTCTAGGCATGATATTAATGACATCACAGCATGATATTCATGACATCTGGTCATGATATTCATGACATCTAGGCATAATATTCATGACTTTGAGACATGATATTCATATAATCTAGGGAATGGTATTCATGACATCTAGACATGATATTCATGACATCTAGTCAGGATATTCATGACATCGAGACATGATATTCATGACATCCAGGCATGATATTCTTGACATCTAGGCATGATATTCATGACATCCAGGCATGAAATTCTTGACATCTAGGCATGATATTCATGATTTCCAGTCATGATATACATGACATCAAGGCATGATATTCATGACTTCCAGGCATGATATTCATGACTTCTAGGGCATAATATTCATGACATCTTAGCATGATATTCATAATATCAAGGCATGATATTCATTACATCCAGGCATGATATTCATGAAATCCAGGCATGATATTTTTTACATCTAGGCATGATATTCGTGATATCTGGGTTTGATATTCATGACATCTAGGTATTATGTTCATGACATATAGACTTGATTTTCATGACATCTATGCATGATATTCATGACATCTAGGCATGATATTCATGATATCTAGAAATGATATTCATGACATCCAGGCATGATATTCATGACATTTAGGCATGATATTCATGACATCTAGGCATGATATTTATGACATCTAGGCATGATACTCATGACATATAGGCATGCTTTTCATGACATCAAGGCATAATATTCAAGACCTCCAGGCATGATATTCATGGCATCCAGGCAGGATATTCATGACATCTAAGCATGATATTCATGACATTTTGACATGCTATTCATGACATTCAAGAATGATATTCATGACATCTAGGCATGATATTCATGACATTCAGACATGATATTCTTGATATCCAGGCATTATTTTCATGATATGAATGCATGATTTTCATGACATCTAGGCATGATATTCATGACATCTAGGAATTATATCCATGACATCTAGACATGATATTTATGACACCAAGGCATGATATTAAGTTCATGACATCTAGGCATATCTAGTGATATTTAGTTCATGACAATTAGGGTATGACATCTAGGGCATAAAATCTAGGGCATCATATTTAGAGCATGATATCTAGGCGTTATATCTAGGGCATGATATTTAAGGCTTGACATCTAGGGTTTGATATTTAGGGCATGATAGCTAGGAATGAAATCTAGGGCATGATATTTTGGGCATGATATGTAGGGAATGACATAAAGGGCATGATATCTAGTGCATGAGATCTAGGACATGACATCTAGGGCACGACATCTAAGGCATGACATCTAGGGCATGATATTGAGGGTTTGATATGTTGGGCATGATATTAAGGGCTTTACCTCCAGGGCATGACATTTATGACATGATATTTAGGGCATGACTTATACGGCGTGACATCTATGCATGATATTTAGGGCATGATATCTATACATGATATCTAGGTCATGATATTTAGGGCATGACATCTAGGGAATTATATTTAGGGCATATTTATATCCGAATATCTTGGGCATGATATTTATTGCATGCCATCCAGGCATGGTATTCAATCCATCTAGGCGTGATATTCATGACATCTAGGCATAATATTCATGACATCCAGGCATGATATTTATGACATCTAGGCATGGTATTCAAGGCATCCGGGCATGATATTCATGACATCGAGGCATGATTATCATGTCATCCAGGCATGATATTCATGACATCTAGGCATGCTTATCATGACATCTAGGCATGATATTCATGACATCCAGGCATGTTATGCAAGACATCCAGGCATGATATTCTTGACATCAAGGCATGATATTCATGACATCTAAGCATGATATTTATGATATCTAGGCATGATATTTATGACATCTAAGCATGAGTTTCATGCCATAGAGACATGATATTCATGACATCAAGGCTTGATATTTATGATATCTAGGCATGATATTTATGACATCTAGGCATTATATTTATGACATGTAAAATGCTATTCATGACATCAAGGCATAAAATTCATGACATGTAGGCATGATATTCATGACATCCAGGCATGGTATTCAAGACATCCATGCATGATATTCCTGTCATCTAGGCATGATTTTCATGACATCTAGGCTTAATATTCATGACATTTAAGCATGATAGTCATGACATACAGGCATATCTAGGGCATAATATTAAGGGCATGACATCTAGGGCATGATATGTGAAGCATGGCATCTAGGCATGATATCTAGGAAATGATGTTTAGGGCATGACATCTAGGGCATGACATCTATGGCATGACATCTAGGGCATGATATTTAGGTCATAATATGTGTTGGGCATGATATTTAGGGCTTGACATATAGGGCATAATATTAAGGGCATGATATTTAGGGAATGACATCTAGGGCATAACATCTAGAGCATGACATCCAAGGCAGGATATGTAGGGTATAACAATTTGGGCATAACATCTGGGGATGATATTTAGGGCATGAACTCTAGGGCATGATATTTAGGGCATGATATTAAGGGCATGATATTTAGGGCATGATATAAAGGGCATATCATCAATGGCATAGCATTTAGGGCACGACATCTGGGGCATGATATTTAGGGCATGATATTTAGGGTTTGATATATAGGGAATTATATCTCGGGCATTTTATCTGTGGCATGATATCTATGGCATGATATTTAGGGCATGACATCTAGGGCATGATATGTGGGGTATAACATCTAGGGCATGACATCAGGGGCATGATATTGAGGTCATGATATCAAGGGCATAACATCTTGGGTATGACTTCTAGGGCATGACATCTCGGAGATGATATCAAGGGCATGACATATAGGGCATAATATTTAGGCCATGATATTTAGGGCTTGACATCTAGGGCATGATAATTAGGTCATGATATTTAGGTCATGATATTTAGGGCATGATTTTTAGGGAAAGTTATTTCGGGCATGATATTGAGGGCATGATATTCAAGTCATAACATTAAGGGCATGACATTTTGGGCATGATATTTTGGTCATGTTATTTAGGCATGATATTTAGGGCATGATATTTGTGGCATGACATCTAGCGCTCGATATTTAGGGCATAATATTTAGGGCATGATATATAGGGCATGATATTTAGAGCATGATATATAGGTCATAATATGAAGGGCATAACATTTAGGGCATAACATCTAGGGCATGGTATTTAGGGCATGATTTTTAGGGCATGATATTTAGGGCATCATATTTAGGGCATAACATTTATTGAATGACATCTAGGGCATGACATCTGGGGCATGATATTTAGGGAATGATATCTAGGGCTTGATATATATGGCATGATATCTGGGCCATGATATCTATGGCATGATATTTAGGGCATGATATATGGGGTACAACACTAGGGTATAACATCTGGGGCATGATATTGAGGGTATGACATTTAGGGCTTGATATTTAAGGCATGATGTAAAGGCATGTTATTTAAGGCATGACATCTAGGGCATGACATTTAGGTCATGACTTTTAGGGCATAACATATAGGGTATGATATTTAGGGCATGATAATTAGGGCATACCATCTAGGGCATGATATCTAGGACATGATATCTATGGCATGACATCTAGGGCATGATATTTAGGGCATAATATTCAGGGCATGATATTTAGGTCATAATGTTAGATCACGATAATTAGGGCATGACATCTAGGACATCATATCTAGGGCATAATTTCTTGGGCATGATATTTTGGGTATGATATATAGGGCATGATATTTAGGTCATGACATCTAGCGCATGATATTTAGGATGACATCTAGGGCATAAAGAGCATTATTTCTATGGCATGACAATTAGTCCATGATATTTAGGGAATGATATTTATGTCATTAAATCTAGGGCATAATATTTATGGCATGGTATTAAGGGCATGATATGTAAGGCATGTTATTAAGGGCATGACATCTAGGGCATGATATTTAGGAAACAATATTAAGGGCATGATATCTAGGGCATGACATTGATGGCATGATATTTAGGGCATGATATAAAGGGCATGAAGTTTATATGTGATGAAATTTATATGGGCATGACATATTGGGCATGACATCTAGGGATTGATATTTAGGTCATGATATTTAGGGCATGACATTTAGGGAATGATATCTATGGCATGATATCTAGGGGAAGATGTCTAGGGCATGACATATATGGCATGATATTTTGACATGACATCTATGGCATGATATTCATGATATCCAGACAAGATTGTTAGGGTATGATATTAAGGGCATGACATCTAGGGAATGATATTCAAGGCATGACATCTAAGCATGATATTCATAACATCGAGACATGATATTCATGACATCTAGGAATAATATTCATGACATCTAGGCATGATATTCATGACATCAAGTCATGATATTCATGACATATAGGCGTGATATTTATAAAATCTAGGCATGATATTCATGACATCTAGGCATGATATCCACGACATCCGGGCATGATATTCCTGACATCTAGGAATGATATTCATGACATATAGACCTGATTTTCATGACATTCAGGCACGATATTCACGACATCTATTCATGATATTCATGACATCCAGAGATGATATTTATGACATCTAGGCATGCTATTCATGTCATCAAATCATGCTATTCATGAAATCTTGGCATGATATTCATGATATATAGGCATGCTATTTATGATATCCAGGCATGATTTTCATGACATCTGGCTAAGAATGATATTCATGACATCTAGGCATGATATTCATGACATCAAGTCATGATATTCATGACATCCTGGCATGATATTCACGACTTCTAGACATGACATTCGTGAAATATAGACTTGATATTCATGACATCCAGGCATGATATTCATTACATCTAGTCATGATACTCATGACATATAGGCATGATATTCATGACACCTAGGCATGAATAAAATACATATACGCATGATATTAATGACATCTATGCATGATATTCATGAACTCTTGTCATGATATTCATTACATCCAGGCATGATTTTTCATTACATCTAGGCATGATATTAAGTGCATGACATCTAGGCATATCTAGGTTATGATATTGAGGGCATGACATATAGTTCATAATATTTAGGGCTTGGCATCGAGTCATGATATCTAGGGCATGATTTTTAGGACATGACATATATGGCATGATATTTTGGGCATGGCTTCTAGTCATGATATCTAGAACATTTCATCTAGGGCATGATATTTAGAGCATTATATTTAGGGAATGATATTTAGGTCAAGATATTAAGGGTATGATATTAAGGGCATGATATCTAGGGCTTGATATTTAGGGTATTATATCTATGGCATTATATTGAGGGTATGATATATAGGGATTATTATTTAGAGATATATATTTAGGGCATGGAATATAGGGCTTGGTATTTAGGGGATACCATCTTAGGCATGATAAATAGGGCATGACATCTAGGGCATGACATTTAGGGCATGAAATCTAGGGCATGGTATTTAGGGAATGATAACTAGAGTATGATATTTAGGGCATGATATCTAGCCTCTAGGGCATGATATTTATTTCCGGACATCTAGGGCGTGATATTTATTGCATGCCATTTAGATCCTCATATTTAGGGCATGACCTTGATGCATTATATTTAAGACAAGACATTTAGGGCATGATGTCTAAAACATTAAAACAATGACAACAATGGCAACAACGACAATGATTATGCTGACATATAAATTTCAGATACAAAACTAGGGAAAAACAGTATCATGGTCATATTTTGGTCGTTTTTTATATTTAAAAATGACAATGACCTTTAAGCTATATTACTTGTGACAAGCCGTCAGCATAGTGTGATATAATGTGGCGTGTCATTTAAAAAGGTACAGTCCGGACAGGAGTTCGGTACGTACGGATGGACAGACGTTCGTTATAATACTACGTACGGAGGGACAAGCGTGTTGCTTATTGCCTCAAACTTTGTGAGGAGAGGGCATAATGAGCATGACTACGATGATGATGATGATGAGGAGGAGGAGGAGGAGAAAGAGGATGATTAGGATGATGAGGGGAAGGATGATGATGAGGGGAAGGATGATGATGAGGAGGAGGATGATGAGGATGATGATGATGAAGAGGAGGATGATGGTGAAGATGATGATGAGGAGGAGGATGATGATACCACAGCGAGTTCAGGGCTGAGATAATTAAGGAATCAAAAATTTAGTCATTTCGTTTGCAGATAATCGTAAAGGTACAAACGAATGCCCCGGTCGATACAAAGGGTGGTGGAGGTTTAAATATGATGCTCAAAGAAATCAAATGACATCTGACTCATAATTGTAGAAGCTATATTAATCAAAAAAATATTTATACTGTTGCAAATAAATATAATTGCTGTTTAATTGTAATTATGATATGATGAATATAACGTCATTTTATTTGTTTAAATCCTTGCAACCCTTAGAACGCACTTTGGTGTCAACCCGACTTTGGTCTTGAAGCGTTCGATGTTTGGTCTAAGCTAATATAACACCCATGTATGTTGCATCATCATCAACATCAACATCATCCTTATCATAAGATAAAAATAATTCTCTATATCATTCGAAATATATTCTATAATCATTATCTCTATCGTCAGCATCTTTTCCCTGATTACGATCAGTTAAAATAAAAACCTTATCAAGATCATCAACAACAAAATATATAACAACAATGCCATCTAAATTATAAATAAACTAAATGTATATGTCTGCAGTCTTTTTCAAGAATTATGATTTAAAATTTGCAATCGAATTATTTGACAAACAATTTCTTTTTATTAAGTCCATGTACGTGTATTTGAAGTCCGACCCACGTGAACATGCGTAGGTTCTTCCGGTTCAAATATGTGTAAGGCGATGTTTTGATTATTATTACGACATTTGTATGCCCCCGGTAGGGTGGTATATAGCAGTTGAACTGTCAGTTCGCTCGTCCGTCCGTCAGTCTGTGCGTCCGTCCGAAAACTTTAACGTTGGTCATAACATTTGCAATATTGAAGGTAGCTACTTGATATTTGGCATGCATGTGTATCTCATGAAGCTGCACATTTTGAGTGATGAAAGGTCAAGGTCAAGGTCAGCCTTCAAGGTCAAAGGTCAAACAAAAATTAAATGCATGTGTATCTTATGGACCTGCACATTTTGAGTGGTGAAAGGTCAAGGTCATCCTTCAAGGTCAAAGGTCATGTTTTTCAAAGCGGCGCAGTAGGGGGCATTGTGTTTCTGACAAACACATCTCTTGTTATAAAAAAGTTTTGTATCAGAACAATCGCTTATGTTTCTACTTCCTTGTGGTTGTGGCGGTCGTAGTCGTTGTGGTAACAGTATTAAAACTTAGTGCGTTCCCTTTAACAGATCATTTGAGCCATTCTAATGTACTTTGGTATTTACTAAAAACAACATCAAAATCAACCAACAAAACACTTGGGAGTAAATCAAATACCTAAGTTTGGTTGACGCCTAAATGCAGTACGTCATATGTCCACAACCGTAAAACAATTTATGCGAGTGGACGGACTAGACGGACAAACAAACAGACGTCAACGGTATAACAAACATTTTGTGTACAACTGATCATAGTTCTTACATAGTACTGACAAGTTAGATTAGGTCAGTTTGATGTCTTGAAATGTAGGACATTGATGTATCGCCATTATTGCGTCGAACTGTAAGTATTAGTATTAGAAGTAGAAGTAGTAGTGGTAGTAGTAGTATGAGTAGTAGTAGTAGTAGTAGTAGTAGTAGTAGTAGTAGTAGTAGTAGTAGTAGTAGTAGGAGTAGTAGTAGTAGTAGTAGTTGTTGTTGTTGTTTTTGTTGTAGTTGTAGAGCTTGTTGCAGAAGTAGAATCAGCAGTTGATGTTGTTGTTCATGATGCTGTTGTTGTATAAGTAGAAGCAGAAGTGGTTGTTGGGTTACTATTTTGTCATAGGGCACTAAATAGGGTTGTCAATTTCCTAATGATTAAGAAAATTGAAAAGTAAATTTAAATTTTACATCAAACACAATCGTATTGGATGCTCATTTAACCAGCCGTTATACATGCGCATTCACACGCATAAGTTTACAAATATATACAAAGTTATCATACACATTTCATAATATCTCGCTAGGTGTATTTTTACTTACTTGAATTAAATACCATTAGCGCCGAGGTCCCAACGCTTAACAGGAACTGTTCATTTAATTTATTGTCCCAAGGGCCACAAGCACACTTAAACAAATTAAGAGCAACATATTTTGCCTTTAAGTCAATCTATTAGGACCTTTTCGAGCGAGAGGATTTCTTTTATTCACTTGCCTAGTCTTCAACTCGCGAGGCCTACAGAACCGAAAAGTATTTCAAAAGTGACAAACTTAAAAACTGGCGCCATTGTCTTAATGTTGTGAACAAACAGATGGCATCTTTTGATAACACAAAGTGTGACTCGGGTATTTTGAGTAATATATACCCGCTGGCGTTGTTCCACTTTATCCAAAGAAATTTAGATGGTGTTGACATATATAGGTTTAAACCAAACTTATTCATAGCCTTGTGTGAGGAGAGAGCATATTACAATCGGTCGACTTTTTCTCTGACATTAATGTACCAACGTAGCTTCGTATAATTGCTTGAACGGGATTCTGCAAATTGATCCAAATAAAATCATGATGACGAAAAAATAATGTGGTAAAAAGTGTTTATCTGAAATTTTAATCATTGAATGTAGTATGCATTTTAATAGGTTGTATATATGCATAAAATATGAGATAATAGCCTCAAATGTGTGATTGCTTCTGCCAGTTCATGTAATATCAATCACACATTTTCATTGTTGTATACGTGTCGCGTTGTGCAAGCCGTTTTAAATACATTTTTGTGGTGTTCGTTCACAAAACATATGAGCTAATTATATGTAAGTTTTTAACATTTTGATGGCCAAACAAAACAGATAATTACAAATAATATGTATAAATGTTCCGTTTAAAACTGACACAACACTGGGAACATATATGTTTTATTTGTAGACATGATGAACCTTACGAATTTCATATGCATGGTTTCAAAGCTTTGGCTCGTCTTACACGCCATATGTTGGTGCGACCACGTGCACNTTTGCTGTACCACTATTGAATTGTATGTGTTCACATTGATGTTATACCTGTATGCATTTTGTATGTGTCTATGTTTATGCACGGACCGGTGGCCGTATAGCAAATAAACTAAACTAAGCTTAGGAAGTGATGTTTGTATTGTTGACTGTGACAACGTGAGACGGTACTAGATAATTCATTACAAAGTTTATGTTCTATTTGAAATTTGTATCGTTTCTACACTTGCGCCTTGCATTTAATTCGGAATACAATCAAACAGTCAAACATCTCGAAGCTTTTCTGCAACAACTGAAGTTTATATCTTGTTTGTATCTTGTCTTCTCCAATAAATGCGTGTCCATTACTGAGTTGAGAAGATACTATTAGTTGTTACTACAATACGTGTGTTGATGGATGAATGGAAATTAAATCGATACATGTACAAAAGCATAATAATTAATTGTAATAACGTTTAATCGTGATTAAAATGAAGGCCATATAATTTTGTTAGAACTAGCCTTCTTCCTTATTCTGATGCTAACATCAACGTCTTGCTTCTTATCAAGATGGCATGTATGTATACTGTATATAACTCTATTATTGAATGAATCGAGTTACATAAAACACATAAAACACTTGCTTAGCAATGAAATAAAACAAGTTTAGTATTACATACGTAATACATGTGAATATATTTGTATTCCGTCACAAAAACACATATATTACATTAATGATTTCACTTAGATTAATCGTATTTATGTGTAGTATAATGCAGAGCAAATGTATTAACATGAATAAGAATGAGGATCCTTAGAAAAGATTGAGGCGTTTTAATAACTCATAGTAGAAGATGAACTATGAATCTGTCAGTGTCAAAAACTGGACGATGGTTTATTGTTTAATTCCATAAAAATATGGTGAGTAGAGCTAAACCAAGCAGATTGTTTAGTTACTTTTGGAATTCAGTCGCACCACTTTTGTTACTACTTTTTTAAATTGCGCACTTTGGTCATAAGCCATCCTGTCCGACATTACGGCTTGCAAAGTTTCGTGGTGTCATTAGCGGTCTGGAGATACGTTTGTCGCATGTGACATAGGATCCATTTTCGCGTGACGTGGCTCAAAATATATGATACTCTTTCTACTTTGCCTATATGTGTTACAATGAAACAATAACAATCGTGTCAACCAACAGACGAACGTTCTATTCCGCGTTACAAAAGTACTTAAAATGGTCTATGGAAATCACAATATCACGCACTTTCGCTAAGGGATTACATTTGTTTCCTAGAAAATTAATTCCCAGTCATTTTTATCTGACAGAATTGGTCATTGCCTTTCGTAATGAAAAGCGCCAAATACTTTATTTCCATGTGGAAGTCATTATCCTAAAACATAAATGTCATTAGCGGCAGTAGAGACACAGCTCAGTTATGACTTTTGGCTACGGGAAAACGAGCAATTCTGGCAGAATTTTCGACTTTTATCATGATATATTGATGCACTTATTCTGAAGAATAACCTAAGGTCATTACTTTGCAATTGTGTATTGCAAAAGATACGATTACGTGAAGCAATGTGTAACATTAATTTTACATAATAAATTACGTTATCGTAAGTGAGAGCAAATGCAGCGACAAACGTTGTTTTTTTTTGCCAAGTATATTAGTCAATTCACAGGATAAATTTTTATTATCAAAACATTCGTCTGTGTCCTAACTTAAGTTCTATCTATGAAATTATCAGATCAAAATGATATCAATGATCATAATTGATCTATTTTGGCAAAACGCCATTGCTCTTAAAGCATAATTATTTTATAAAATACATTTGTGAACTTATATTTCGCATCATACGTTTAACCGAGTTGTATTGTAATAGGTGCGCCGAGAACGTTCTCGATCGAGTCGCAATTGTACACCCCGTGCTAGATTCACGGTCAACAAGTTTATGACAGCGCGGAACTTCGTCTGCTGATCTGGTCGCTTCTGACAGCACATTATTCCAAATGATATAGTTTTTGCAGTAAGAAGAACCTGTGAAATAGGCCCTTCAAGAGTCATCTGGATGATTCGTGTAATAAATTCAGAGCGTATTTTAAGCTGTTTGCCTTCATTTACTTTGAAATCAGCACAATTATCACCTTCTTGATCAAGTGGTTCCTGAATCGCGCCTGTTGCTATCAACCACTGTTGGGTTATGATACAATCCAAGGTGAATTATATCTTTGATTATTATTCAATTGAAATGTATTATTCAGGTTCTTTGAAATCTACGAGAAAAACTATAATGATGTCGGCGGAGGTTCTGTGTGTTTGTTATGCATTTGTGAGTTATGCCGATTATATGTGTTGTTTGTTATACTGATGAAAATTGTTTCCCTGCCATAAAATGGTACTTCAGCACTTAAATGTAATTATTTATTGTTTTTGCAAAAAGTTTCATTCATTGCTAACACAATCTAGTTTTTTTTTTTTTTAATATGAGTTGTTTTTAAATTTAAACTGCGTGTGTTCGCATTTGAGGATGTTGACTCGTTATCACGTGTAACGCATTACACTGTTATCAGAATTATATTAACGGTTGCTATAGTTGTCGCGTAATTAGAGGTAAAGCATTATTAAGAACTCAAACACATGGAGTATGTTTTACGAGAAGGGAAATAATATGCAATCTTATATGTATGTTCTTATGAATATCAACATAGAAAAACATGCTATTATGATGTTCGGGCAATTCGTATCGCGTGTGATGCTTTTATACGCAAATTACGTTAGTAACAATATTTTTGTACGTTATAAATTCACAACCATTATGAATTTAAATAATGAAACCAAACCAAAATCGTTTCTTTTAATTCTGTTTATGGCTGTTATTAACAAATGTCGTAACAATATAACTAATTAGACGGTGCGCTCAAGATTTGGCCTCCAGACGCGTTATTATATAGCATATTACACGAACCACATCTTCACTGATTACAACATGAAAAAGATAATTTCGCAGAGGGTATCTATACACATTTACTCAACTTCTGATTTTTTAAGCGAAAGTCGGCGATAAACATAATATCATATGATTACAATAATTAAATTTGTATAAGAAAATGCTATTTGTTCCTATAAATATAATTTATATACAACGCCGATACCATGTACACGTATGATATAGCAAATCTCATATTCTTCTTAGGAATTGGTAATAATTGCATGAAAGAATGTATAATGTATTGGTATGCAATATCATGAATTTAAGGACATTACCCTTTTGCAAAGAAAATTACATATTGCAGGTTATCATGGCAACCAACTGGTGCTCACATTTCTACTTACAGCAGGTTTTCTTCGATGTTTTCCTTTAAACATTAATGCATTTAATGGTCACGTATTCTTGTAAATGAAGCATTCATGCAATTCGAAACTTTTAGGAATCTTAATACTGTTCATATAGCAACTTTTCAACGTGAAAATAATGTTATCAACAAGTGTATCGATGTATTTCTGTCTAACATTTGTTATTATCCTATTTCTCGGAAGCCTTTAAAGTCGTAGCATATTAAACCGTTCGCGAACCTATTCCATTCTTGATTATATTTTCCACTTCCTCCGCTTCATGTTCAAACACAATGCGAAGATAATAAGGCTTAAACCTTTGCAAAAGCACGTCGCGGAACATGTTTTTTTTTTCCAATTTGTGTTTCAGTATGATGTTAGTTGATAAACAAACGAGAATACACTTTTATCATTTACACTCCTATTTCGAATCTGTCAATAATGGTTAAATAGCAAAAGTTTATTTTGTAAAATGCGAAATTGTTTTTCCCCACTTTCTACTTTCCTATAAAAAACTTAATTCATCAACACTGTTCTGCATATTAATCTGGTAATGGAACATTTGACTGGATTTACGCTATGAGTCTCTGAGATAATTATATAACAAAAAGTCTATCTAACAAATCACGAACGGCTTTTGAAACAAAATCCGCTTCTTAAAACTATATTTTATCGTAACTCTTATTACCTTAGCCACAAAAGAAGCCTTCCTCAACAACCATGACCTGGATGTTGCACTCAAAATCCAAGGTCGAACACTGCTACCAATAACAGTGCCATGACACTGTGTAGTACTGCTTGCTGACGCACGGCCTCGCTAGCTAGACCATTGGTACTTGAGCGCCTTATTCTCTGCCTTGGAAACTTAAAACTCGTCGTCGCAGTCTCTCCCCACAATTAAATTTAATTAATATCGATGTAGCGTCTCCCAGTCACCAGAAGACAGTTCCGCAATATGAATGAAGTTATCTAATTTTGTTATCAATTTTGACATGTCACCGCAAAGATCATTTGTGCAAGCTTGCTTACCATGCTTCAAAGACAATTGTCATGGACGATATTGACGTGGTATGCCTGCTATGTTGCTCTTAAATGCACATTTAATTGGGTTGTCTTTGATTTATATTGAATTTCAATACGGGATTTGAGCTTTCTACATTACGTTAAATAAATAAGTAGCCCTCCTCTTTGTGATCGTGTTAATCAATGTCTATTGCTTGGTCATTTATAACACAAAAATTGTATAATAACAAAACGTGTCTTCGTGTTGTCTCCTATATAGTTATAACTGAGACATATTGTCCGGATACTTATTATATAATTTTTTTTTGAATTTGAATTTCAAAGTTTAGTTTTGTATTTTGCTACAGTAGATTTATTTTTCTCAAGAAGCATATGCATATAAATAACGAATGCTTAAAATAGTTTAGAATTGATTCATTGACATTTTTCATCAGCATTGTACATTAGTCGCATGCTGTAAAAAAAAAGCCAACGGAAAACGTTTTTTCCAGAGATGTAAGTTGAAACATACATGTTGTTTATGTCTTTATAGCAAACAAAACTCGTACAACATGGCGAAACATGGTATCCAGTTCCGTGCCAACGTGCACACGGTGTGGAGGGGTAACGGAAAGCAAAGTGTTTATTGATTGTTGCCAGACGACATTTCTTAACAGAAACGAGTTGACGTAGGAAGCCATAAAATATGAAATATGATTATAAAACATTAAAACACGAGGACTTCATAACATAATCCATAGACGTGCGGTGTTTATGACCTGGAACTCCGTTTCCGAGTGCGAAAGAACAGTTTTTTTTATTGGTAAAGTGTTGTTTCAAATTTCATTAAATATGATGTATTACCAGTTCATAAATATTTCATGACAAGATGTGCACATTTGAAACAGGAAACATCAGTCAAAAGGCAATAACGTAAGTTATAATGGCAATTTTATCTATGAGTGAAAAAGGGCATCGTGTGTCTGTTATGTTTAACCCTTAAGTGCAGTTTATGATATCACAACAGCGCTTAAATAATTTTGTTTTATTTATTAACTTTCATTGATGATGTCAAACTTGAATTATATAATGTACTTTTTTATTAAGAATTGGTACTTACACACAAGCGTAAACTCAATTTCCATCATATTAACATCTCACAAAATAGAGTATTGTGTTGTTTGGTAAGGTGATAAAATGAACGTGAACGTTTGACAATCCTTGTATCTTACATTGACCAGGATCAAAATTATATTATCGTTGATTTCAATTAATGTATAACTAAACAATATAGTGTTCGCACCTTTTGAAACTCCGTGATCGAAAGGTCCCGGGTTCGATAAATATCCCGGGTTCGATCTCTACTAGGAGCGTTCTCAAGATGTTCTCCAATGACGCAAAGCACAGGTTCCATACATGACTATAACTTGAGTGCCATTTTAAGGATAGTTGTTGCTAACGACTTAACATTAATAGGTTTAATCTAATACTTCTGTCCGGATAGCTAAGCGGTTGGTACACGCGTTTCTTACCTAGGCGACCTGGGGGAATTCCCACTCCCGGCGCATGTGAGTTTGGTCGATGGTTACCATCTCGGAAAAGTGGATTTTCCAGCGGTCAATCTCTTCGGTTCCCTCCGACAGCAACAGGCCATTCCAAATGAACATATGCCAGCACACCACTTAAGAGCCAGAAATTTCCGCTTAAACTGAAACTTCATATACAGTCCCTGAGCTCACAAAATGAAGTCTTAGTCAGGCAAGGTTCTCACAAACATTGAAATATACATAAGCGTGTGAATACGTCAATTTTAAATAAACGTTATCGAAAATCACATCCCCTATAAGAGCTTCTTATCTTAGCCGCTAAGCCACCTTAAGGGGGACCTGTCTTTATCCAAGGCCAAAAAGAGTAATTCATTTCCATTAACATAGCCAAAAAAGGGGAAGTTTGTTCGGCTTAACTTTTTTTAATAATATGTTAAGCGATTCACAGTTTAACGAACATATGCAATCACATACCGATATACTTCAAATGTCAATTTGACATTATGTCTTTTGTTATGTTAAGTTGAGTTTAATATAATTAATAGAATATGATCGAATATAGAAAAATGATCGCAAACCTAATAGTTATTTTAGATAACATAAGCCGGTCGGCTTAGCGGAAACTAACAACTTGTTTTACGCCTATAATATGGATCATATAGTGCAAAGGCCAGTGAAGCGATTAGATGTTTTCATAAATTTACGTTGAAAAAAGGTGCCTGACATATTTTGTTTATATCAAGTTAGTAGGCGTTTTTATCAGCCGGAATAAACGATAAAGACTTTATTTCCGTTATTAATGAATCAAATTCAACAATACAAAGAATTTGATACCAATATGTAGTACTTTTCAGTCGCAAAAAAAACTACAATTTACAATAATATCTCAAATCGTCTATTTTGGTTTTGTTATCAGACAACAGTGGATCGCTTANCTGTTTACCAGTTGCACTAATGTACGACCTTTCATGTAACCGTTCACGTGTACGAATATGAGATGTGGTTGTGCCGTCCTTTTTCGTTTGCCTTTGAATTGTTTGGGACTTTTATACTCTGCTTGTTTCCGTGGTGAATAATTAACACGACATGTTTTTTTTCTATAATGTTGTAAGAACACATACCTCAAAATGGCATAAAGAAAATATCCGTTTTCAAGAAAATATTTACTGTGCCAAAGTGAAGTAAGTACACTTGCCCCTCTTTGGCACTTACTGTAAGTTACTTAATACCTTCTGGCACAAACAGGACCAAGTCAAAAGGACGTACGACAAGTGGTCATTATCAAATAACACCGCTCAATATAGGAATATAATAACCAAAGTAAGGGCAAAAGTTAGATAAATATATTACAATTCGTTTATTGTTAAAATGTCAATTTTGACAAAATCTGTACTTACGACCTTCTGGCACTATACCCTCGATGTATACTCAACCAGCGAATATCGGCATGTTGTGAAAACAATGATGTTATCTCCAACGCGCAGTTGGGCTTTAGAAAAGGCAGGTCAACTATAGATTCCGTCTTCATACTACATTCTATTATTGAAAAATATGTAAATATGAATAAACGATTGTATTGTTGCTTCGTTGATATGAAACGTTGCTTTGATTCTATATATCTAAATGCACTGTGGTTAAAGTTATATAAGTCGAATGTGGACGGTAAAATGTTGCGCATTATACGCAGTATGTACCAATCTGTCAAATGTTGTGTTAGACATTGCAACACAGACTCGGAATATGTAAATAAAGCAGTCGGACTAAGACAGGGGGAGATAACATCGCCGATCCTTTTTCCTCTTTTCGTAGACGATCTGGAAATGTTTTAACAAAAAAGACATAATGCGGGAATAAATATAAAAAACCTATGTTTAATTTTACTACTCTTTGCAGACGATATGGTTTTAATAGGCGAAACGCCGGAAGACCTGCAAATGTCTATTGATCGTTTATATGATTATTGTTGTATATGGGGGCTGCAAATCATCATACCGAAAACCAAAATTATTGTATTCCGTAAACAAGGAGCTACCAAACGTAATGAGATTTGGAAGTATGGAAATGATAACATAGAAATTGTGAACGACTATATATATCTGGGGGTAACACTTAATTATACCGGGAATTTTAATCTTAATACTGACACTTTGCGTGGTAAGGGCCTAAAAGCACTGAACATATTGTTAACTATCCTGAAAAAAACTATAGTTGTAAACCAAAGGTAGCTTTGCAGTTATTTGATAAGTTTGTCTATTCAATTATTACATACTCGTGCGAATTGTGGGGTTCTTAAATTGTAGCGAGTTGGAAAAATTGCACCTTAAATTCTGCAAAGCTGTTCTTGGTGTAAGGAAATCAACTTCAAATGTAGGCGTTTACGGCGAACTCGGTAGATACCCATTATATATTAACAGATATGTACGATTGTAAAATACTGGTTTAAAATAACTAAAAGTGACAATATTATATTAAGATTCATAATGGAAGATTGTTTGGCTGACTTAAATGATAATAAATGGAATTGGTTCGGGAAGGTGAGGGACTTACTATCTAAATACGGATTTAATTATGTGTGGTCTAATAACTCACAAATAAATGAGGCTAACGTTTTGTCTTTGTTCGACGAATACGTAAAAGAGTGGACACGAGATATTAATGATAATAGGGTACTAATTGTATATAAAGCATTAAAAACAACATTCGCGTTTGAATCATACTTAGAGACGATTGTTTCAAGAAATGTAAGATCAACGATTACGAAATTTCGCATATGTGCACATAACCTGAGAATTCAAACTGGCAGGTATGATAGAGTGGAAAGAAATTTACGAATCTGCCAATTATGTAACAGCAATGCAGTTGAGGATGAATTCCACTTTTTGTTTAAATGTGCCAAATTTGTCAAAATAAAAGAAAACTACATAAAAGCGTACTATAGAGTTAGACCGAACATGTTTAAACTAACGCAAGTTGTTAACTACACAAAATAAAAGGGAAATGTTCAAGTTAGGAAAGTTCATTACTGAAGCACTAAACATTCGCCAACTTGATACTCATATCATTGTATAATTGTGTTATATTTATAACTTGTATATGTATAACTTATACCCATTTTATAATTGTGTTATATGTGTAACTTGTATATGTATAACTTATACCCATTTTATAATTGTGTTCTATGTATTACTTGTATCTGTATAACTTATACCCATTTTATAATTGTGTTATATGTGTAACTTGAATATGTATAACTTTACACTTAATAGATTGTGACATTATGTGAATTGCTGTATTTAACCATGTCTGTAGCTAGTATATGCCTCTATATAGTTGCTGCATACACCATAGGCACAAATATAATTATAAGATAATGTGTGTGTTACAAAAATGTTAACTGATTCGGATTCAGATGGTGTTATTTTGTGTTCTAAAAAAATATATATATTGTTTTATTCAATTGATTACAACGGCATACAAACACGGTTCCATATATAGCTGTGCGATAAAATGAGTTTTGTTTAAATACCAGTAAAGTTCATCCGTTACTGGATTAGAAAATTTCTGCAAAAACGACTTACTATATTCATGTATTCGTGTTTTTTTTGTATAATCATTTTGTTTAACACTAGAAACTGTTAAGTGTATGTGTAATAAAATTATGTTCTGTTCTGTTCTGTTAATGTTAGTGATGACTATGTTGCTGGAGTTAATGATAATTATGATGATGATAACAATACTTATTATGGTTATAATAGGACAAAATGTATACAATTATAGAAAGATATACCTAATCATTTATCTATTTTATAATATAATAGATAATCTAATAGATCTAATATGCCTTTCAATTTTTTATTATTGTAATATAATTCTCCTTTTTTTAATACCAGTGAACGATAAGGTCTCATTGGCCACCGTGCACAGGTGTATTTGTATTAAAAATAATTATAATAATAATAATAATAATAATTAATCTTCGGCGAAAACCCGAGCAGTTGGGGTCAATTGTTCGAAATTTACACAATTTCCCCTGAAAGGTCACAGGGGCAGGTCAGCACATAAGGTATTCGTGAAGAATCAGCGATGACCTGTAAATATATGGAGGCTATTCGTTGCCAAAAATCCAGTCATACTGATCTGTGTTAAACATATTGTTTCCAGGTGAAATACGTATGTGTTTCTTTTTTTGTAAACTCAAAAGGTGTATTTTGAAAACGAGGTTTTTTGATGTAACAATGTACACTCGTATTAATATAAAATGAGATGCACGTTATTTCACTATTAAATAAATATTAGTTCTACCCGAGAGACAATTCCGAGTGTTCATCCTAACGTTCAGGATATACAATATTTATGTGTACGCCTACAATAGAACGCTGCCGAAACTGCCTTTACACGTGCATCTTTGCACTTTCCGATCATCACGATTCGGGTATGTAAAGTCTAGCTTCACAAGTTTTGAAATAATAGATTAATAAGCTCCGCCCATTTCCCCATCGTGAAGAAACGTGAGCATTCGCTATTTATCGGTATTTCCCGAAAGTAACTGGTACATGAAAGCTGGTTCCTTTCTGCTTTGATGTCGATACTTCCTGAGCGGCGACATGGATTACCCAAATCTACCGGTGAAACCATAAGGGGACAAACACAATAGTGCTCATCACACAAAAATGATGCAAACTAATTATTTTTAAAAGATTTGTGTAGATTTGGGTAGATTTTGGGTAGATTTTGGAAGATTTAGGTAGATTTTGGTAATTAACTAGGCAGGCAGTTCGAGTTGATCGTTGAAACTGTTGAGTACGGCAACAAACAAATAAACATAAAAATGTGAAACAGTTTGATCTCAAGAACAATAGTGAATAACATATACTACAACGATAACATTTATGACCAAAATATATTGGGTACAAGAGAAGCCAGAAAAGAAATCAATTAGTAAGTGGTGTGCAACCTATATTTGATTTTGATTATTATTATTTGGAAGTTACATATTGTCACAAGTAAAGATGAAGCATTAAAAAACAATAGTGCCCACCACACAAACATGATGTAATATAATTATTTTTAAAATACTTGTGTAGATTTGGGTAGATTTGCGGTAGATTCGGGTAGTTGAATCGGTATCGGTGGAAAGCTTAAAGCATCCCGCGTACGGCGCAGAAAGAATGTTGAGGATCGAACTTTCCGTTCAAGAGTTATGGCCCTTTGCGCACCAACGGTTAAGCCTAAGTGTGGATTCTTGTTTGCGTCGGTACTCCGTAGTTTTGATAGCTAGACGATAGACCCCTTATTTTTGGTATTTAGATGCAGGGCATCTTATATTATTTTATTTCGAGGACACACATTTAAACGACACTTAAATGCATTAAGCCCTGTTTTCGTTCTGTTCTTTCCTGTACAAACTTATCGCGTTCAGTCCTTTGATTTCTCAAGGGAGAAAACTTTGCTTGCATGTTATCAAATCGATATCTAAACTTGTACTCAAATGGTCAGTGGTTCGAGCCCTGGTGCGGGTTACCTTTTCTTTCTTTAATTTTATTCTTGAAAAGTTATTTTGTATAGTATTTATATTTATAATCTTTTAAATTTTATATATTGTATTTTTTTCTATTTAAACATCTGGAGTGCGTTTGGGTTATAAATAAATAAATCTGTCTTAAGATGTTTTTGGATCAAATGTAACTGTCTTTACTGTCAGTAAGTACTGCATCAGCACCATGCAATTGAAAGAATACACATGAGCCTCGCTCTGGGAAAACAGGGCTTAGCATGTGCGTAAAGTGTCGTCCCAGATTAGCCTGTGCAATATGCACATATGGTATTTTTTGTTACAAGAAAGTCTCTTCTCAGCAAAAATTCCGTTTTGGCAGAAAGTGCTGTCCCTGATTCGGCTATGCGGACTGCACAGGCTTATATGGGATGACAATATAACGTACCATACGTTTTCACAGAGCTTAAAACCCCGGGACGCAACTGGGTCAGCCCGACAGGAAGCCGACGGGAGGTCTGCATCACCAGTTCGCATCCCGGCATCACTCTTGTTTGTCCAAAAGGGTCAATTAAAGGTGAATTAAAGGTTAATTTCTGATTTCTAGCTATCACATGTTGTCTTTCATCATTACTTTTGCATTTTATGATACTGCATACTATTTTATGATCTCTGCTAATCAAATGCGCTCATCTTGCATTATTTATATTGTAATAAAGCTTATATAATTTTTTAACAAGTGATTTTACTCAAAGGATTACACAAACCTGTAGCAAAAAAGATATCCTCTTGAATCTGATTCAAATTTAAATTAAATGCTAACTTTGCAATAACTGCATGCAATTTAAAAAGATTTAATTATCTGGACCCTGTTATACATGGTACTTTCTATAAAATCTTATACAACTTTCGAATGAAGCACAAATGATAAATACCAAGTTAAATGATTACTTAATTTTATATAACAAAATTGCAACAAAGAAAAACAGCTTGTATGATTGTTTATGAAATGGTTCCCTGGTTCAGAGTAGCAATGGCATACTCTGCTGAGCAATCTGGAGCAACCAGTTGCGATCCCCGCAAATGATTCCAATCAAGAATTAGTATTGGTTCTTCCCAGAAAACGGACTTAAGTACTGATTTGTATCCATATCTATTAGGCTTTCTTAGTTTTACCTAATATTTCCAATCCAAAACTAATATTTCAAATTAAAAACGTATTTATTCAGTATTCATACAATCAAAACTAATTAACAAACATGATTAAAAAAAAATTGTATACAATTTTTATGTAAAGTACTCTTAAAGCATAAATCTGTCAATCAATACTCAAGTCAATATATGTATCAAAAAATTATACAAAGCAAAAAATTTGACAAATCACACAGACACACAGCGAATGGTATTTCATATACCTTCATGAACAACAAATGTTCATGAAATTGGTATGCATGTTTAGTTAAACACATGGACATGAATGAATTGGGTCTTGGAAGAGTCACCAATGAACACAAATTTGATTAATTGTCCCAAACAAAGAAACCAGAATAACCTGATCAAATATGTGAAAAACATTATTTTGTTAATTGCACGTTCCACATGAATTCTCTTGGCTGCAATGCTTAGTGTTAACTTAATTTCTGCGCTGGTCATCTGGTCATTCTTGCCTAAGTCGAACGGGGGTATTCAGTTGCATGGACTTCCTATCTAACAGATCTTGGATGTCAAATACTTTATTAGCCGTCTTCGCAATGTTATTTCTCAGTCGGAAATTTACAATTGGCTTCTTTTCGAGTGATAATGTAATGTTTGAGTCTGATACTGTGTAAAACTGGGCACCATAGTCGTGGTCATTTATCTGTAGATAAAAATTAAGTTACATAATATTCATTTTGACTGATTTTTCACACATAAATACATAAAGCGGTACAGCTATGGCTAAAGGTTATATAGAGCCTGGAACTTGGAAGTGTGAAAATATTTTTAACACATGAAAATGTGTTCTCAAATACTCACATTAACAACTAAATGTCAAACAATATAGAGCCTGGAAGTGTGAAAATATGTTTAACACATGAAAATGTTTATTAAAATACTCAAATTAACAAATAAATGTCAAACTTAATGTCAAACTTAAATCCGGCTTTGCTTAAACATTGCGTTATAAAAGTATATCTGAAATCCGTTCTCTCCGAAATATAGCCATATATATATGTCTATGTATTGAGGTTAGACGTAAAAAACAAGAAAAATCAATATCGCCAATGTACTAATTATAATAAAACGTACCGATTATCATAATTTGAACTCCTTGCTCCGACAATAAATTAATTATCCATTTTAAAGAACACAATGGCTGCCGCCGAGAATCATGTGTGCCTGACCCAACACAAAGTGACTCCTCCTCTTTATCCTCGGCTATTTCCGTAAAAATTGCCATATTTGGAAGTTGCAAAATCGTCTACTAATGTTAATCGCCTATGTTTGTAAAAGTCAAGTGTGAAGTTGTCAACCTGAGAGTGAAAGCTGATGCAGTTTTATTACACAAACGGTAAGGTGTACTATGTTAAGCGTGCTGTGACGTACATTTGATGCATGTGGCAAATTTAGTTTTGAAAGATACAAGCGAATTGCAGTTTAACTAATTTGAAAGATATTAACTTCAAAGTTAAAAGTGAAAATTGAACTTGTAAAACTGAGATAATCAAAAGACCGATTACAAGCAACATTTTATATTTAAACAAATCTATTCAGTGCAATCTAAAAATAAATTGTCATGTTGAAAAGGCTGGATTTTTGGCAACAAATAGCCTCCATAATTTTTACCAAACTTGATTGTATCCATATGACACTACAATTTACTAAAATAAACAAATTCAAGCAGAAAAATCGGAAACGGTATCTTTATTGCACATAGCCACATGTCACAATGGCATAGATAAGTTTTGTAATAAACAACTAAATCCGTAATTGAGTATACATATTTGATTAATAAATTATGAATAAATAAATCTGATTTGAACAAATCAACAATTTCCGGAAATACATGTTGAGGAAATGCTACACACAATTATCTATAAACATGTTCTTAAAACTAAGATACTGAACCACAAATGCTGGATACTTGAAACTAGTTATTTGTGATGACATATTCGAACAAATATTTAATCCTTTTCATGCCTAAGTTATTACACTGGAATTCAAAGTTTCTTTAAAGTCATGACATAATGTGGAATTTAAAAAGATTCATGTGATTTTTTAAACATTAATTTGCCATAAAATAAAAATATACAAAAATGAAAAAAACAACATACAATAACCAAACAATTAAATCTTTTCATTAATATAAAAAAGTTTCAATCATGTATTAACCCTTTGACCGAATTTTAAAGGCCTTTGCAAACAGTTTTGATCCAGATGAGACGACACAGAACGTGGCGTCTCATCAGGATCCAAACTGTTTTCTATTCTGCTAAAATGTAATCAAATAAAAATCAAATACTAATAATCTTTATATTCATGATTATTTACCACACATTGATGTTGTCTTTTAAAAAGATGTCGAACATGTGACAGATTTGATGGCATTATTTTGTTTTGTAAAGAAAAGAGTTGTTCAGTCTGGTAATATGTACAAGTTTACCAGACGACTGTTCGGTAATATATTTGTCACTGTCCTGTAATATATTTGTAACTTTCGGAAAGACTGCAATATCCATAAGCATTCTTATCTGCACATCATTAAAGCAACGATCAACAAAATAAAAAATTGGAGTACCGAAATGGTAATCATTGCTCTTTTGTATTAGAAACAGCAATTTTGATACACACAAATGCCAATTACACACCTTGTGTTGCTGATGTTAAAAAAGTCTCTGAGCTATTCTTATAGTTTTTGTATTTTTTAGATTCTTCACTGCACAGTTCCAAACAGAAAAAACGGAAATCCAAAAGGTGGTGTGCTTCTGCCCCGAAAAACATGAGACGTTCAAAGGGGCAGAAATGATGGACAAGCCATTTCAGATAATTAGAGCGAAAGTTCAACCTGATGGACAAGGAACTACTACCATCAAATGTTTCAAGGAGGCAACTCTGTTGTCTTCAAACAGAGATCTAGGGTTTCAGAAGACCTACAAGAAACATTTGGACTTTGAGCCACGCCAAGAAGTCAGCCGATTGGGAAATATTGAAGAATACCAAATGGTAATATTGCCTTTATATTTTTATGCTCTCCTTAAAAAAAATTGGTGGAGCATATAGTTGCCGCTTTGTGCTTACATCTGTGTCTCTGTCTATCTGTGTACAACTCTTGCCCTGGCTATTTTTCTGCAACTTGTGCCTGGAAGTCGATGAAACTTCATGGGAAGCTTCACTACCAAGAAGAAATACAAATATTATCATCGGGTTCTTGGTTGACGAAGTTTCAGAATTTTCACAGCGCTATGGCCTTTTGAAATTTTCATTAATTGTAGATATAGTGCAATTTTTGTGCAGGGCCTCCGCTGTCGGTTGCTTAATTCACCAATTGAATTTGTTTAAGAAATGGCAAATAAAAATGAGTTTGGCAAAAGAACAAAGATCTTGGATGTAAACTTGGCTATGTTTTTGTCCACGCCATAGGCGGAGGGATATTGTTTTGGCGTTGTCCGTTTGTCTGTCTTTCTGTCCGTCCGTCCGGAGCCACATGTTGGAAGTGGTTTGATAGATTTCATTGAAACTTGGTATGAGTATATATGTATATATATGGAAAACAGGATGATGCACGCCAAATGGAATTGTACACCATCTGTTAATAACCGAGTTATGGCNCCCTAACCCCCCCCCCCCAAAAAAAACAACCCTTTAATTATATAAGTTAAACTGATCCAGTGTAGAAAATAGAAAAATATTGCATAAGTAAATTATCTGTTGCCTTGAATTTGTTTTAAAAACATTAAAATGTGTTAAATTGATTATTTAAGATTTTCCTTATTTTCCCCAAAATCCGGTGTTTCGCGCAATTTTTCCCCCCAAATTTGCCTTTTCGCGCTTTATTTATTCCCCTCAGAAAAGGCTAGGCCCTTTGCCCAAAGTCAGAAAAAAAACCTGCATATATCGCCCCCTTGGTGCCAAAAGGTACCATGTTACATTGAAATTAAATAGCCCATGCGCCAATGGGGTGATATATAATCTAAAAACAGGAAATATTTGAATTTAAATGAGTTTGTTACATTGGTCTAGATTTGGGACATCAATTTCATATCTGTAAGAGGCAGCCGAATGCTTTGGCCCGATTTGTCAACAATTAGGGATCCTAATTTCTTATATGAAATCAATGAAGTTCCATTCTGCTATTCCACAAAAACAGTTTCTCTGCTCTTTGTCTGATAAAATTCATTAATGTTCTTTATACAAGCTCAAGAGGTATTTTGGTGATTTTCCATCAAAGGGAGGCAACTGTTAGAAAAAAGTCCAGTATTCTTCATTGAAGGGAGACAACTCATATTTGCTTTTGCTTTGAAATGTTTTAAATTACTTCAAATATACAAGTTTTAATAGTCATTATCTTGTGGGATATATCTTTGCAGATTGGCCAAATCCTGAGATCTTTTATTTTTGCTGCAATTCATGATTTTTTTCCTCAACACTTGGAAATTTGACTTAAGTCCAAAGCTCAAGGCTCTATATTGACTCAATAGGGCCGCATTGTTGAACAAAATCACCATTGGTTAATGATAGCCATGGTTATTTTCTAACACAAATCATAGAGTTGACAATCTTTGATAAATGTATCACTGTCCATCAGCACAAGGTATTAACTAAAGTACTTCTGCATAATTGAGCCTATATAGAAAAATTCATGCCAGTTTACAAAGAGAAATTTTCACCTCAATTAAAGCATGCATGGTTTTAGAGGTGAAATAATAAACTGTATAGTCGGTGTTGTACGATAGCATGAACGCACCAGTGAAAATTGGACAGAAGTTGCTATAAATTACTGTACAGACAAGTTGCAAATGGCTTTTGCAAAAATGCACAAGTAAGCCAATTGGAGATTTTGCCACCCCTTGGTTTATTTTACATTTCATGCTTA
The DNA here is from genome assembly GCA_007657795.1 of Dreissena rostriformis. Lineage (NCBI taxonomy): Eukaryota > Metazoa > Mollusca > Bivalvia > Myida > Dreissenidae > Dreissena > Dreissena rostriformis. The sequence goes on along the minus strand of VMBQ01006014.1, from coordinate 23,706 downwards.
GAAGCCAAGTGGAAATGGCTTAATGCAACCAGTATAAAACCAGAATAGCCTGCAAGAAACTCACAGAGTCTGTTCAGGTTTGATGCTGTTTGCTGCTCACCTGTACCTAAGGTTTGGAAATGAAGCCTTTTAAACTGGAATCTATTAACAAAGGTCTTCAATTTTATTTGATTTTCTAGGGAATGCAAATGCGTCAAAGTGAGTATCTGAATAAAATTACTTTAAAGGCAAGTTGCAAATAGCTGTTGCAAAAGAGGACAAAATTAGAAAGCCAATTGGAGATTTCACCACCTGTGGGTTGATTTTACTGATGGCTTAAATTTTTATCACAGGATTCAGTATTCACCAACCCATTCTTAGACTTAAGAATCAAGAATAGACTTAGAACCAAGAAAATACGTTCACCATTTGAATATACATGTACAGGCTATAAATTTTGCTTATGTCATAGATAAATTGTTCAGAAGGAAGAATTTGTGTCATTAGAGGTAATACATTTCTTGCTATATTGGACTTTGTAACAATTTGAGAACAAAACAGTTTCAAGAATATTCTTAATTTTTAGACTTAAGTCAAAGAATTGGTTGTTGAATACGGGCCCAGGATTCAGTGAGCTAATTTAGTTTACATGCATGTCTCCGTTTCAGCCTCAGAACATTCTCCTAACGGAATAGTTTCCACGTGGCTCCGTGAAGATCTGTGATCTGGGGTTTGCGTGCATGGTGAACACGGGTGAGGACATACGAGATATCATAGGCACACCGGACTATGTTGGTAAGCAAGAGACATGTACATGTACAGTGGGTTTTTGTGGTCAAATTTCGGGCAAATATTCGGCCCCATTCCCAATGTCAAAGGTTTTTTTCCCCATAAATGACTGCCTAAAACTCCCAATGGAAGTTTTTCCAACACATTTAAAATAAGCTCTATGGGTTGAACCTAAGTAAAAAGAACCTTAGTTAATATAATATTGAAAACACTTATTCTAAATTTGTTAGTAAATCTTATTAAAAAAAAACAACAATACCAATTTCCCAATTTTAGTCAAAACATTTTTTTCCCAATCCAAAGGACCCCGTCCCCATTACCAAAATAGTGGGGGAAAAACACTGATGTATAAAACGTGTGTTTGTAGATAGTTCAAGGAAAACGTTTATTTAAGTTTACTACAAATTACTTATTTCACACAAAATAAAATACAATTATCTCTCTATATGCTAAGGATTTAATGATATCTAAGCAATATCCATTCAAATCCAGTGTAATGTGCAAACATCTAAACATAGTGTCAGCAGGGAGAACCATATTGGGAAGTGATGATGATGATTATCATGATGATGATGATCGGGTGGGGGCATAGGAATTCCACACTCCTGTGATGATACATGATTTTATTGTATCTTGAACTACAAGTATAAATGGTTGTCATGATGATTATCAAGATGCTGCCGCATGCTGCTGACGATGATGAGGATAAACCAGGGATGTGATGCTCCTGTTATCAGCTGATATCAAGCCTTTCAATGTCAAACTAATTTACAAATGGTTATAATTTTTAATAGGTATATATACAAATGGAGAATTTAATTGAAGCCTGTAAGGGGGTCAGTGCATTTTCCTCCCCTGAAGTGGTTCTCAAATCACCCCCCTGTGGTAAAGATGCTGCTGCTGCTGCTGCTGCTGCAGATGATAATGATTATCATGATAAGTCTGTCTTTCTTTTTAGCCCCAGAAGTGCTCAACTACGACACGTTAGGCCTCTATACAGACATGTGGTCGCTGGGCGTGCTGACCTACGTGATGCTCACCACGTGCTCCCCGTTCGCTGCAGACGACAAGAACGAGACGTTCGCCAACATCACCAATGTACACTTGGACTTTCCCGAGGACCTTTTTGCCGATATCAGTCCCGCTGCTCAAGACTTCATCCAGAAATTGCTCATTGCTGATCCCAGGTATATTTCCATCCTTCAGGATTCAGTTGATCAAAATTGTAGCGGTTGCACACCAGACAGAGGTTTTTAATGGATTTTAATTTTGCTCCAATTAAAAATTTATTTTTTAGGTGCGCCTTATACACAATGGCATTCTATAATCGAGAAATTGTAGTTATGATAAAGGGTTTAGGTTTAAATCCTCAATTTTATTGTAGAAAAACAAACCTTTAAATACTTAAAAAATAGTTAACCATTTGCTTAATATTTTTTGGCCATTTATTGGCATAAATTTCCTCGCCATTTCACTGGTTTATAATGTCATAGCAAGACTATCTGTCACATTTTTGTCTCTGATGGACTGAATATTAATATTAAAAAAAAAATGTTTTCCGGACACTTAGTACTTGTTTTCCCAGGAAACAGATCTGCACTTTTTTCTGTAAAGCCCAATGTTTTCATTGCACTTAAGTAAAAAATCGATAGATTTATATAATGGCAAATCTGCCAGTGTGCAACAGAACAGTATAGAAATATTATTTTAACCATTTCCGACTCAGAAGCAAAGAGAAATATTATATGCAACCAACATAAAACCAGAACTGTCTGTGAGTAACTCGCATGCTGTTCAAGTTTTATGCTTTTTGCTTCTCATCAGTATCTGAGGGCTGGAAATGAAGGCTTTAAAACTTGAGTCTAGTTAGAAAGGTTTTTAATTTGATTTTCTAATAGTCTACACATGCATAAAAGTTCGTATCTGAGTGATAATAGGTTTATAAAAATAATTCTCATATTTCTTCCAGTGAAAGAATGACGGCCAAGGAATGCCAGTCCCATGAGTGGTTGTACGACTTCTTCCATCCAAGCATTAAAGAATTACCAGACGTAGGAGATAAAACTTAGTTGTAAATGGGGACATTGATGAAGAAATGTCTGGTAGTGTATCAGAGAATGTTAGAGAGGTCAATTTAAACAACGACGGGGTGGGCGATGTGGTGAAAAGTGGTTCCCGGAGTAAAATAAAGAGCCAGTTATCGGGAATGTCAGAAGGTGATGGGGGATTGCCAAGGTGTGATTCTATAGTGAGAATAAGGAATCAGGTGTCTGAAATGTCTGTTACCGAAGGTGGGAAGGAGATTATTAACGAACTGGAATATTCTGAGGTGTTTGAAGATAGAAATAGTTGACTGAGTGATATTGAGTTTGCATCGTCTGTTGTGTCCAACAAAGAACATGGTTTATCTGATGAAGTCCAGAATAATGCAAATTGTTCTAGACTTCAAGAAAATCCGAGTCTGGTTGGAGCAATTGTCGGCTCTGTTGAAAGAGGGTTATAGAAAAGCGAAGGGAATCAACAAAATGCATTTGCAGATATATCGCCTTATACTGATTCTACTATAAGCATATCGGAAAGTAAAAGCTACGATTAAGATTCGGGCATAGGAACTTGCAATGAGTCTATGGGGGAGAATGATGAAAGTGAAGTAAATCTTCAGGATGACAACCACGGAAATTTTGGGTTGGGAAAGAGCTCTGAACAAAATGAAAACATGCAAATCCTGTATTCAATGGACCCGAAACTGTTGTAACAGATAATGAACACGACGATGAAACCAAAATGGAATTAGATCCGGCCAGTGAGGAAATCAATGTTGCAAACCCTTATGACATCCGTACATCTACAAATTACAATGCAATCGATGCACAATCCAACGTGAAACGGGACATTTCCTTATCGGACAATAGCAGGGAGCATGTTGTAATGAACAAATCTGCGGTTTCGTTCGGCGTCGTTCAAACTTCACCGGTTTTGCAGACAAGGGGCGTGCCACGCAGTTCCCATTGTAACCTTGACGATTCTATAAATAGCACACAACTGGGTGAGCGACAAAAACGGGTTATGTGCAACGAGAACAATCCGACGGTCTCAGGAAATAACGAAAGCAAAGACGCGGATGAGTACGAGTTTATAAGCGTGACGAAGCGTGTCAGGAGTATAGAGACAGCGATTACGACTCCCCGAAGCCCCCCTTTCAGTCCGAAGACTGCGAGAAGCCCCAGAGTTGCGAGACATTCACGTAGCTACTCACATCAGCACCATTGATGTTTGTTGTCTATTTATTGAATTGTAGAGAATTTTTTTACTATCGTTTTTTTTTTTCATAATTTGTAAGCAGTCAGTTGTGTTTGAAATTATAATGGCAACTTTTAATTTACAATTGATTTTCCGCTGTCATCTGTATTTTGATTTAGTAAGAATTAAATGAAAGGATTTCAGCATAAAATTCATTTTAAAAATTGTATAGTTTTACAAATTCTGTTGTCTGTGTTTTGTTTAGTTTAGTGATTTTTTTTTTCAAATGAAATATGTAAAAATTTGTGAAACGTAAATAATGTTTGGTCTCGTTCCAATTATGATTTTATAATAATCATGCAGCCTTTTACGCATTTTGTATTTACATGACCAAATTATTTATAAAAATGGATAATTAGTATACCCATTAAAGGGACTTGTTCACAGATTTTGACATGTTTTGAAGTTTGACATTAAATGCTTAAAATGTATAAATATTAACATCAGAACTACAGAGCTACAATATAAAAACAAGAATACAAGTAAAAAAGAGAAAAAAAATAAACTCACCAGGCCTCGAACCACTAACCCATGAAGTAAAGGCCAAGCATCGTGTAATTCATCGTTTATGTTCGGGTCGTCGTTATGTCTTAATTACTACATTATGTGCGGACCTGACCATCCGTCTTCACATAGGTTGCCATTTATTTGATAATTTGTATAACTATCCAGGTGTTGTTACAAAATATAACGATAACACAAGAAATCGAAATTTTAGATCTTTTCGCGTCTGAGACGCTTTATAAATTTCTTACGATGACATTTCGTAAACGAAAGTGTATTTCCAGAATAAGTTTGCGGCATAAGTGTTATTTCGCACACTGATGTACATTGTTCATTTATTTCATGAATCTGTGACAAAAAGTTAAAAAAATTCTCATTTTGATAAACTGTGAACAAGTCCCTTAAAAGTATTTAACAAGGCTAAGAACTTTTATTATTAAAAACTTTTGCCTTAATGCTTATTAAGTTGTTAGCTTATTTCATTTTTTAGTTTTTTCTTTTGATGCAAATTGGCAAAATTTATTTAATATTATTTTACAGTTATGCTTAGGTGCAACTGTATTTGTGAATTAAAAATATCAATTGTTCCATTGAAAGCCTTGGCCTGTATTCATCAAACAATTCAAGACTTACTACTTAAAACAAAGAATATTCTTTTATCCCATTATCAGACATGCATTGACGGTATAACACCCCATGGAATAAACAAGCCTCTATCCCACCGTGTTGAATAAACCTGTTGCGTGCTATTTTTAGATCATTTGTGGGTTTCAAAAATTTAAGAATCTGCGTTTGTCAACTGCGGAAGAACTAAATCGTCTAAAAATGCAATATTTGAACATTATCAATGTAAAAATGGAAGAAATAATAGGATAAATAGAATATTATGTGAGTTTTGGATACAAATAAAAGTTTTTCATGCTCGGCTCGAACCATGGTAGCGCTCGGCAAGCCTCGCGCTACCATGGTTCTTAGCCTCGCATGATAAACTTAATCTTTATCCAACACTCCCATTATATTCTCTTTATAACTGTAATGTGCCAAAGCTACTTGCAAGTTAAGTATAATATGGCATTTTACATCTTAAGTTACATTTTTCTTCATTTAGAACAATGTGTTAATCACTAGTGTACCATATTTAGCACGTATGTATTCAAATTCTCAAGTATGTTTTCTTGGTTCTATAAGCCTATTCTTTGTTCTCAAGTCTATAAATGGGTTGGTGAACATTCTTTGCACAACTGTTGTTGATGCATTGGTTTTGTTTAGGGACAAATTGATATCTTTTAAGTATATATATATTTATAAAAAATACATATAATTTGATTGGGCACAAGTGTTATGGTGATTTGGATGTTTTATTAAAGCATCGGTAAAAATCTCGGTCCACATTTGGAGAAACATTTCATGCTTCATTGCAAGTTTAAGCTTGTATAACCATTTTTATGGTAAATTAGGTATGTGTAATGATTTATTTGAAAAAAGTTTTAAATATTCATTTTATGAAATTTATAATGTGAACTTTGATTCTATGTATCATATGTATGACAAATAACAATGATTTTAAGCAATATATATATAAATATACATTTAACAGTTGGAATTTTGTTTTTGTTTTCCAAAAAATATGTTTAGAAATATAAATGGATATAATTGCACTGTGTTGACATTCTTGGTAGATAATTAGGAGAACGGTCCCTTGCAAAGAAATAATGTTGTTTATTATAATCTTTTGATGCATTGTATTGTGATACATTTTACTAACATGTGCCTTGTTCTGAGAAAACTGGGCATAATGCATGTGCGTAAAGTGTCGTCCCAGATTAGCCTGTACAGTCCGCTCAGGCTTATCCGGGACGACACTTTCCGCCTTTAGCCTGTGCAGACTGCACAGGCTAATCTGGGACGACACTGTACGCACATACATTTTGCATAGTTTTCTCAGAACAAGACTCATATAATACTTTTATTCTTTTATTTTGACACAAAAGTTGTGCATCACATCAACTGGTATTTTGCTTATTTACAGCATGCATTGAAAGAAGGGATGGCAACAAATACTCAAATCTTCGAATCATTAAAATCATGAGTATACTCTTTTGCCATTTGATAATATTTTCATTAATTTTATTTTTGAATAAGCGTAATAATTACTACCCTTTGTGTAATTTTCGCCTCTAATTACCAACATTCCATGTTAACATTTATTGCCTTCCCGACGATGGATTCAATATTCAAATATTTTCGAATACCAATTATACTATTGGTTTCCATCCCTAATTGAATGCCAAAAGGGCATATCAACCTTAGTTGAATGATAATATATTTGCGCCTCGCTCTATAAAAAGGGAGTGCATAAAGTGTCATCAAAGATTAGCCTGTGCAGTGCACACAGGCTAATCAGAGACGACACATTCCGCTTTAATTGTATTTTTCGTTTAAAGGAAGACTCTTCTTAACGAAGATCAAGTTAGGCGGAAAGTTTCATCCCTGATTAGCCTGTTGGGACTGCACAGGCTTATATGGGCGACACTTTACACACATGCATTAGAACCCCATTTCACAGAGCAAGGCTCATAAATATTATAATATTTAAATCCGGTTTTAAACATTAAATGTGCAATTGTTTAAGGCCTCATGCTTTGTGCTCGGTTATTGTGTTTGTTGACCATTCTTGGGACCAGTTTGGAAGATAATTTTTTGCATGATTTTACATTTGTTTTGAATGGCCCTATTTGACGAAGAAATAAACTCTACATGTCATTACAGTACTGCCCAAGTTCAATTGAGATATTTCTTTAATTCCACGATTGGGTCGATGTAGGCGTGTATTTAAAGAAGGCAATTTCCCCAAATAAATGTGGCAGTCTTTGAGATTAAGCAGTGTAATTAGCACCTGGATTGTTTGTTGTTCCAGCATATTGACTCAACTTATGGTCAACTAAATGTTCGTCCATCAGTCATTATGAAAACTCAAAAGTGATATTCCCTGTAGAAAATCCACTCATTTATTGTCTGGCCCAAGTTAATTTATCTGGCTTGAAAAACTGATGTACAGTCCACAGATTATAAAATGATATATATTTATAAAACTGATATTTAAAAAAAAAATGTTTGAGCTTGAGCTTTATACTTTGGTTTGTTTAATTTCCTGGGCGGTACTATATTTACTTATGTTCCGATGAGTTTACATTATTGTAAACATTGTATAAACCATGTAATTAGTTATTGCAATTTTTGCAAAATAGTGTGAGTATTTTAGTTAGAATAAGTGTGACATTCAGATTTTCATATTTATGTTTTTTCAGGAAGAAAAAAAGTACTCTTTAGTTACGTTAATGTTCTGCTTAGAATAGTTTTCACCGGTTGTTATTACTAAAAGGGCCTTGTTCACAGGTTTGGGCACTTTTTGTTTGCAATTGTCATTAAATGTTTTAAATTTGTCAATGTTTACATCAGAACTCAAGAGCTCCAGTAAAAAAACACAAGTAGAATTTAAGAAAGAAAAAAAGAAAAGAAAAAAAGGTTACCTGGGCTCAAACTACAGACCATTGAATTAAAAAGCTATCTGGGCTGTTACGTGATGGCAGTGATTTTATACTTAATTTAAGCAGTCAACGTTATGTCACAAAAAATAACGAAAACTACAGAAACACTCCAAATTATTCATCATTTCATGTGTGTAACGCTTTCATTAGGTGTTATTTCGCCTCCTCATATACAAGTGTTTTTTTTTTTTTTTTTTTTTACAAAAAGTTGGAAAATTGGCATTTTGACAATCTGTGAACAAGTCTCTTTAAAGGGACATATTGAATCTAATATTGTATTATATTGCCAAAAAAAACTATCTACTTAAATGTTGTATTCATCAAATGACTGCATATTTTATGATGCGGATTTCAAAACCAACTGTAAAATATTGTATTTCTTTTTTATACAAAGTTTGCATTGTTGGCTCTGAAAGTTAGCGGTTGTAAAAGTAGTAAAATCAATTTTAATGAAAAGCACATTAGATATAAACATTAACCGAAAAACAACAACGTCATGGGCTTAGTTTTCTTGTTGGTTTGTTTATCTGAATTGCCTGTGTTGAAGTGCCGAACATTGTATAAAAAATTATACATAAATTAAACCACAATTTGTCAATAGACTGTTTACAATTGTACAAATAAGATCCTAAATTGTCAGTTCTGTCCACTTGTTGTATTCTTTTTAATTTTGCTTTTTTTGGATTGTTTGCAATTGTACAATTAAAATCCTAAATTGTCAGTTCTGTCCACTTGTTGTATTCTTTTTAATTATGCTTTTTTGTTCTTTTATTTGAACAAAAAATCTTGACGATAGGCATTTGTCTTCATGATGGATATGTCTGATGAAATGTTGTGTTGATTTTGTTCTTTTAATTTGTTAGACTATAAATATAATTGTAATGTCCTCACACATATTTGTTTTATTTTGTTGTCATAATCTTTTTGATCACTCCATGTTGTTGTCGATACAGTGTCTTTCTACAGACTGGGAGGTCACGGGTTGGATCCCGCATATGGGAGTGTTCTTAAGATCCAAGAACTGGTTCTACCCTAAAAAACGGACTCTATAGCTTTTTAGGTTTAAACTAAAAAAAATATTCATGAGCCCTTATTAAATGTTGCGTCTGCTTTGAAATTGGTCACCAAGTCAGATGGAAGGTCATCAGCAAGAATACGTTTCAACATTTTGGGTTCTGTTGAAACTATAGCATGTCACAGTAGGGACCAAAACTAATACCCCCTCCCCAACACATATCGTTATAATGAAGGGAGTTGTAAAAATGTATAAAATGTGATCTCCTTAGGTGTTGCCTGTTTTGAACTAAGAGGCATGATGCCCGGAGGTATTGTACCAATTATCAAAGATCAGAGCTTCTCTGATCGAGAAGAACAAGGTATGTGATTTTATTAATTCGGTACATAGTTACCATACGACCCCGTAGCTTGATCACTGACGACATTAGCTAAACAAACTTTGTATAGTACCTTGTATACAGAATATAACACCTATATATGGGATATTGTTTTCAGAGAAGTGAAATAGCTAAGTAATAACGATGATTGAAATATTCTGTTTAAAAAGGGAATAAAGTTTGTTTAATTTATGAATTCCGGTGGTATAAAGAGATAATCGGTGAATTTGAACTGATTATTCAATGTTTCAAATAGTGAAAATTATTGATAATTTTCACTGTTATAGTAAAATTATACTGTGAAATGACGTCATTTTCATGACGTTATGACGTCATGATTTCAGCAAAAATGCAAAAATAATATTTTGTAAGCATAACACAAAAATAAAATTTGGTGGATTAAATTGGTTGACTATCAATTTAAATTCAATCGTGATCATAGAAAAACATATATAGACAGACGTCCATGGTGATTCTAGTATAACCCAAACTACTTTGTAGCAGGTTGTATAAAAAAAGTGTAGTCCTTAACTAAATACAGCATACAAATATTTGTACATGAAAACAAGATGTCTTTGTGAAACATTATGTCCCCCATATATATGACATTTCACCTTGAGGGATTACTGTGACCTTTCACCACTCAAAATGTGCAGCTCCATGATTGAGATACACATGCATGCCAAATATCAAGTTGCTATTTTCAATATTGGAAAAGTTATGGCCAATGTTAAAGTTTGACGCAAACAAAACACCAACAAACCAACAGACAGGGCAAAAACAATATGTCCGCCAATATAGACTGGGGGGCATAAAAAACTAATTACACATGCTTTGGTAATCATGTTCAACAAAGCGTTAAGTTAACTCATTTTCTCAAATCCATTCTAAGGTTTTTAATTAGGGAATTCTTTAAAAAATTCTTTAAAACGCTCTGTTTTAAAACCTCTGTATATTTTAAATGTTGTACCTTACACAGTTTAGCAATTTCCAGCCCTATCCCCTTCCTCTTATGAATGTTAACATATTAAGGTCACAATTTATTAAATAATATTCAGTGTGAAAGCTACAACATCACACGAAAGTAAAGTTTACATTTTCCACATAGAGACCACCATAATCATACATTTTTTTAAAGAGCATTCTATGCTGAATCGATTGAAGTAATAAAAAAGATACGTTGGTCGTTTTGATGTAACCCGTTTCAGCGCAATGTTTTATTGTAGTCTTTAACTTTATCATTTTTCAGTGATTTAGTAGTGAACATCTATGCAAACCCACTTTCTTTAAAAGAGAAGACCAGAAAAACTATCTAAAATGTAGAACATGCGTTCAAGTAAAATATGTTGATTTATAAAGAGAGTATAGAATGACTCGATTATGTAATATTATTTAACCTTTAATTGTCATTTCATTATAGAATCGTATGCATGGGAACAAAGATCTATCCAGAAACATATATTTATTGATAGATCTTCGGTGAGAACTAAGCAATGTTGATTATTGGACAACACACAGCAAATGTTTTGCTTTAATTATAGATAAAACTACAATTGGGCATGTTGTAGAAGTTACGTTATATGCGTATGAAGATATGAGAAGCTTGTCATGTATATTATGTACCTTATGTTGAATGTGAGCTTGATTTGTGTATACCATACCGCACAGGTGTGGTTTCTTCTGGGTTTTGCGGTTTCCTCCCCCCCCCACACACACAGCACAAAACCTCAACAAAAAGAAAAACCTGACAGTAAAAAAACAAAGCTGGATATTGCAGCTATAATTCATAATCGTCCGAACTTTCGTGAGTCTAGTTAGTTAATTAGGTAGGAGTGCTGGGACGATTCCGGGTCCACACATAATGTAGCCTCAGTCGCAAATATAAACTTATATCGCAATTAAGAAAATCTAATTTGCCGGGCAAGAACATGTGTCTTGATGGGACGTACTCAGCGATTTTTGTTCTTCTTTATAAAAACCCGTAAAAGATACTTTCCCAATGGAGCAAAAAGTACAAAATTCCCAATCATTATGCAATCTGAACGATTCCCAAAAGGAAGGAAAGTTGCGTCAATTTCATTCATAAAGTGCATTATCTGCAGGTAATCAAATAAAAAGAGCACTGAAACTGAACATTTCAAGCAAAAAGTAATGTAAAAAATATATTTTAATGGGTGTGTGCAATTAAGTACCAAGCAATTAAAATGACCCATAATTCCTAATCTGAATATTTCACTACGCGAATTTTACCAATTTCAGGGGTTTTCGCGCTAAATAATCCCGATTGGCGAGATACCGGTACTTTTCTCAATTGGGCAAAAAAAATGCTGCGTATTATGGTTATACCCTTAGCGGATGGGCGGGAGGCTGTTCGCTCTCTAAGTCGTAAGTTTTCCCCGAATCTTCACCTAACTTTCTAGAAATGCACGTTACAATACAATAAAGACCAATATCGATAACCTGCCAATTCGCACTAGCTATTGTCCTTTATGTAAAAGAAAATTCGAAATTTGCCATTTCTGCGCTCTTAGTCGTACATTCTGGAAATGTTTGTTTGCACAAAATGGAGGCAAAGTTTGTTAACCTACCAATAAGCAACAGGCATTATTGCCCTTTTGTTTAAACATTTGACAGATTATTTTGATAATTAGCAAACATTTTGCAAAATTCACCGTTTCCGTCCTCTAAGTTACTCAGTTGGCATCGAATCTTAAACAAACTATCTGTAAATGTTTCTTAATATTAACCAGGGGTGTGATTTTTTCCTCCTTCCAGCTGATTTCCTCTCTTTCATTGTCAAACTAATTTTACAAATAGTTATTAATTTGCAGGATCTATGTGGAAATGAAGAGTTTAGTTGAACCTTGTAAGGGGGTAGGGCATTTTCCTCCCTTTAGGTGGTTCTTAAATCACACCCCTGTTAACTGAAAACCTGCAAGTTCGAAATGCAGGTAAATCTTTCTATGCACTTAAGAGTTATAGCCCTTTGTTTATACAAATAAATGCAACATTAATTAGCCGTGTCAGCTCTCTTAACTCATTCACTTTTCACATAATGTTTACCATTTTCCCCTGTTCCCATAATTTGGCAGGCGGCCGCCTCCCTAATATTTGGTCTAGTCGTCGTTATATAAATAAAACGTAAAATCCCCAAAAAATCGCAGCCCCAAAACCAGTATTTTTGTAATCACGCGCCGTCAGTGCAGAAGCCATGTGTCCCTCTCCGTCTGCTCCGAGGTTGCCAATAGTGATGTGTCAATATCCCTTGTACGGTGTCATAAACCAGGAGCCCGGGTAAATGTCATTGCGTTCATTGTTTTATTGTTCTTTTCCGTGATTGCACTGTCGGTGTTTTGATTATGGGCAGGCTATTCTTTGAATTTTAATTGATCACTTTAATTCAAAGGTAACTGCCACTTACAACAATTTCGAGTAAATATACGCGTGAAAAACATTAATTTGATTGAAAATATTTGTGTTCTTTTAGTATAATTATTTGAATAGAAATCATTGAAACAATATCATATATGTAATTGTTTAATGTTCATAATGAGTATTCATAATCAGTCTCGAAATTTTGCTTTTCCTAAGCGTACATTCGGAAAGAAAAAGCCAGAACAGCGTTCATGCCAATCTAGTTGGTTTCATTCGTTCACATTGCTCCACTACGATGAGGTATGTATATAAGTATTAAATTTTAATTTGCGATCGTTCTTATCTTTTATAAACCTAACGCCGATCTAAAACCACAGAAATTTAGAGAAAAAAACACAACATACAAATAATACTCGTATTGTTGCATAATAATGTTTTTTATTATTATCATTAATATTTAACACAAAATTTATAACAATGTTATTATTTTCAGAGCCGGGACCTTGCGTTTTGCCATCATTGCACGGCGGCCAAGAAAACGGGCAAGATCGGCAACACGAAGGTGGACGGCAGCTTCATCAGTGACGGCTTCTCCAACTGGAAAGCGGGTCCCGTGAAGTTCCGGAAGCACGACGGCAGCGAGTGCCACAAGGAGGCGGTCGAGCGACTGGTGACGCTTCACGCCACTACGCGTGACGTGGGAGAGACGCTGTCAGCGGGGCACGCTTAGGAGAAGGCCGACAACCGGAAGCAGCCTACGCAGCATACGGTTCCTCGCACATCAGGGCATCGCGCAACGTGGGCATTACGACGACGAGGGAAACGTGGATATATTCTATACTAATCATGTCATATTGTTTTTGGTAGTTGTGTATTTTCATGTGGTTATTTATAACAGTCTTCCCATTTCAGGTGTTAAACATGTCCATCAGTAATAAAATATTAGTGTTGTGAATGTAATGTTAATGTTATTATTTCTCATATCACTTGTTAAACTCCGTCATTAAAATACATAAACATTTACTTAACTTTATGTTTTAATTTCCACGAGTTTTTGGAAAGAAAGAATTAACTGTCGAGATTTCTGGGTCGTCGTCAGCGGCATTAGTTTAAATACAGTCTAACGACTGCTCCTAAAAGAACATTATCAGCATGGCTGCCGCTGTCTTAGAATGTTTCGGCCCTTTAATTCCATGAACATTCTGATAGCGGTGGACCCACAGTGGTGATCAGTCACTGTGTGTTGGTTCATTTCCTCCAGCTCTTCTCCTCTCGCCTCAGCCACAGCCAGATTGATGCCCGTTCGGCTGCTTGACTCAGTCTCTGGATAGCCACTCGTCTCTCCCTGCCAGTAGTTCCTACTGCTGTCATCAGTCTGTGCACGGACTGGGAACAGAATCCTCTAACGCCAACTTTTCACGGGAAATAGCCAAGTACGCCAGCTTTGTTGCTGGCACAGATCCATAAGTTCAGTGTTCTTTGCCTTCTTTCGCTCGTAGGCCTCTTCACATCTTGCCTCCCATGCTTCTGTCAGCTCTATGGTAACGAGCTTCTTTCCTGTCTCTGACCACAGTACAATATCTGGTCGTAGGGTTGTTTGGACCACGTTTGGGAAAACAAGACTTCTACCAAGGTTAACTTCCATCTTCCAGTCTCTCGAGCCATCAAGAATTGATGCTTTTGCTGGTTTCTGTGTCTTCTTGGTCTCACCCGATTTGAAGAAGGCAATGTGCCCCTGGCGGGGGTAATTACCATGTTCCTTCGTCCGATCCTTCTCTAGGCAGTCATCCAACTCTCTGAGGACCAAATCGTGCCTCCATCTATATCTTCCCTGTTTCAGTGCTGTACTACAAGATGACAGAACATGCTTTAGGGTGCCTACTATGTCACACAGGCTGCATTTTAGCTCTGCTGTGAGTCCCATCGGCACAAGTTCGCTGGGGATGGTAGTAGGTCATAGAAAGACCTGAGAAGAAAGGAAAACCGAAACGGCTCATACTTCAAGATGTCTCCCCAGGTCAACTTCCTGTCTGCGGTATTCCACGTGGTCTATGCTCACTGCGCTCCCATTTCCACAGCCCTTGCTTGTCTGTCATTTTCTTCCGCTCTCATGACCTCAGACTTAATCATTGCTCGCCTCTCTTTCTGGTCTGATCGGCTCCACAGTACCACCTTTCTCACACCAATTCCTTCATGTCCAACTGCAGTCACTCCGACAATGTATTTATGCTTGAGCGCGTTCTCTGCCTGGCTCACAGACTCTGTCGTGACCATTTCCTGCTCGTACGGGTTTGGATCCCTGCCTCACGGATGAACTCGTCCGGAGAGTCCCTCAATGTCAACACAAGTCTTGCTTTTGCTGTCTTGAACTCTTCTACCAGTGAAGATAGCGGGAGCTGTTACTTGTTGCTCCTTCCGTAGATTCCAATACTGGTAAAGCTGGTTGGAACTCCTTGCCACTTCCTGAGGTGTCGACTAGTAATTCTCTCCAGGGCTTCCACTGTTGTTCTGGGTGAGGTAAAGCATCAACTACCAGATTTGTCTTGGGAGCAGTGCGTGCTGGTAAAGACAAGCTTTGAACTTGCCGGGTAGTCCGCAGCGGTCTATCTCCTTGAGACTCTCCTCTACCTGTTGCTCTAACTTCTTGACATTGTCGCGATCTTGTATGCTTGCATCAATCCACTTGCTCAAACACACTGAGAGTGAGACAAAAATTGAGCATTTATATCAACATAAAAGTTCCCCCAAAACGCACCATATTATTTGTAATTGTAACAAATTTCGGAACCACGGGAGAGGACAACCCTCTCAAAAGAACCCCTTTATGTTCCCAGTACAGAAACCGCCTCCCCAATGTTTGGAGGTTATCTACTCCCTTGAATAAAATGGAAGTCAAGTTCGACAAGCCAGAGACGTAGATAACTACGTCTCTGTATAAGCAGAAACAACATATGAAATACAATCGGTTAATGTTTTACGAGGGATGTAAATGTATATGTCTGTTCGTGGCCTTGTTCCGATTGACCCACCATTAAGCCGCAAGAACATTTTAAATGATTTCACCACAACCACAGTGTTTTTTCGTTCACCATTTTAGAGCAAGGGAGCTTAATCCTATTAGAAAGCTCAAGTCACGGCAACAGTTATCTCTGGACCTCGAAATCATATGACGAAATTTCATTCCCTATTTTTGCGAAAAATATGTGGGTTTCAGCGATATAAAGATGATATTTTCAGAGAAAATATTGGGTTGTTATTATACGTTAATCGACGAATATATGTTACAAGAGAGGAGAAAATGACCGTGGGAAAATATTATAATATCTTTCTAATAAACAAGTTTGATCTGTATATTAATATTAAACACAAAATATTATGAATACTGCACTATATTGCTGCTTTTTTTTTATTGGATTGACCATTTAACAACACATTAAATACAAAATATTATGAATGCGGATATTGCTGCCACCGTTTTTATTGGCTGAATATTAAGCAGCCACAGTTGGCACAAATATCGCAGAAGGAGTAGTCACTCAGGGTTAATCTCAGAATACACTTGTTGCCACTTTCGAAGTCACATTTATAATTCAATCTTGATGAAACGTGGTTAGAATGTTTATCTCGACACAATCTTGTCTTGTTTGGATATAATGGTGAGAACAACTAGTTCACCCGTGCTAGTGTTCAAATATTAGAATGTCACCTAACAAATTATAATTGTATATATCTTCTTTCATTGAAAAATATATGTATCTGAATACACATAAAGTATACCAACCAATGTGCTTTGCATCAACCGTTCCAACTAGCTGACTCAAGTTTTTTAGCATTGGTATTCGTGTGTGTAATGTGTTGTCATGTGTCAATATGTTTTTTGTTTTTTTCAATGTGCAAAATTTAATTTTCAATAAATATTATAACATACATAAATGTTACAATACTAAAGCGTTGCAAAAAGCTTAACTTTTACATACTTACTAAAGTTTTATATGAAAGAATGTATATACTCTTTTTTAACGATATTGCACATATGTAATATAACATGAGCACTGAATTGCATTGAGCTTAATAAACTGGTAATGCAGACTTAACAAGATACCGTTTTGATGAATAATATGTATTTAGGTGTTATGATTAAAATCTCGTTATAAGAGATACCTGAAATAGTTTTGACCAGGGACCAGTTTTTCAATTCTTCATCGGTTTGTATTATTGTTTTATATATTTCAAATGTTTTCTTCATGCTATAAACAAATCCAAATTTTGAAGGGCTTCAATTTTTCTCCTGACAATGAAAAATATACCGTTTAATTTCAAGGCACACAATGTTTATATCAGTAATTTTTGAATTAGTAATTCCAAGTATAAGATCCTGACATGTTAGCTGAACAGACTAAGCTTGGTCTATTTCTATGGATAATCTCAACAGCAAATTTTACAAGTTCGTGTGTATATGGGCAGTACCAGAACAAGTGTGTAATGTTTTCAACGTCATTCTTATAGAATGTACATAAGTTGTTAGCAACAATTTTGATCTTGAACATAAGAGATCTTGTTCCCAAGATGCTGTGGATTATTTGACACTGAAACCATCAGATATATGTGTCCTTAGTTACATTGCATGTACGCTTTTCCAATCAATATTAACAAATTCTGAATTCCATTTTGATTGACTAGTTGAGATGTCGCTGTTTTGGGCCAATATGTTATATATATGTTTTTCTTCTTTAGGGCTTGTTACTATTGTCTTTATGGAAGTGAGTATTATAGGCCCTTGAGCTTATTGACAAAATTTGACACGTCTTGAAACTTTTTAATATAGTCTCTAATAGTGTTAGTTATTCCTTGGTATAAGAGGATATTTACTTTTGTTCCTACATGTATTTCCAAAGATTCTTTGGAAATAAAGCAATCTCGTTCTATTATAATATCTCTCAAGAAACAAATTGCTCTTTCATTAAGGCTTTTAATATAAATATGGCTTTTGTTAATTTTAAAATTATGATTATAAAATAGAGGCATATCAAAAATAGCATCATGATTTATTATTGGCAGCTTATTAATATACAATATATAGTTTTTTAAGACATCGAGCCAAAATTTATTTTGCAAGTGTAAACATATTTTCTCGGCATACATTTTACCAATAGTAAACATCTTTTTAAATTCTATTACAGAATTTACTAGTGAATAACAATTTCCTTCAACGGACACTAATCTCTTAAAGCCACACACCTTGAAATAAAGTACATGTTAATCAATACATATAGATGCAATTTGAAAGTGTGCAAAATTGTCATAAAATCTATAGCCTAGTAAGCAAGTCATTTATTATTTTTCAAACGGTACCGCTTTTTAAACCGAAAGTAGGATTTCTATACGTCCATTTCGACAAACGCGATTATGTTAAAGTTTTAAAGCGCAAACAAAAGACGGATTTTTACCTTGTAACCACCATATATATTATAAGTGGCATATATATAAATAAATCTATAGCCTAGTAAGCAAGTAATTTATTATTTTTCAAACGGTACCACTTTTAAAATTGACAGAAGGATTTCTAGACGTGTACGTCCATGTCGACTTACGCGATTATTTTTAAGTTTTAAAGCGCAAAAAGACGGATTTCTACCAGATATATTCTAATTGACATAGATAAAATATGTTTCTTATTTATACTTAAATTTACTAGGCCAAATTAGGTGTGTGGCTTTAAGCCATGTTATTTTCAGGTATTTTCAAAGGAAAATATATCTATCATATTCAACCCACCTTCGTTGTATTCCTTAACAATTACACGAGCTTTATTTTGCTTGGTCCTGCCCAAATGAAGTCATAAAATTGTTGATTAATTGTTTTCATGGTGTCTATTCTTTGTGTTGGTAGTGAAACAAATAAGTGAGTCAGTAAATGTAGAAGCAATGATTTCACAAAAGTAATTTTTCCTAGTGTTATAATATTTCTACGATTCCAATGACTTATTGAATTCTTAATACTTTCAATTTTGTTCTCAAATTTGTTCATCACCATGTTTTCTAAGTCAATATCAAACACTTTTCCGAGAACTTTAAAGGTAGTAGCTCCCCATGTCAGTTTGCATTTATTTTTATTGATCTAGTAACTATACTTCATAGAGCCTATCCATTTTTTTAAGGTAATTTTAAGTTCTGAGTATCTTAAGAATTCATTTAGCATGTCTAGTGTACACTTAAGGGATGAATCTGATCCGTCAAGAAGTAGAGAATTATCGTCAGCAAATTGGGATATTTTATATTCTATATCTTTGATTGTAAAATATTTTACACGTATTTCCTTGCTTTCCCTTATTTTAATAGCAAGTATTTTTGCACACAAAATAAAAATGTAAGCGCTAATTAGGTCTCCTGGACGACAACCTATATAGAAAGTGTTTGACAAAAATCCATTTATTTGTATGGGGGCCATAGTTTTATGTAGGAACATAAATATCCATTTTTGAAATATTGGTCCGAAATAAAAAAATAACTCATAGTTCTTTCAATTAACTGGAAAGTCAAAGTATCGAATGCTTTTTCAAAATCAATTGTCATTAGTTAACCAGGTAAATTATTATCTTCAGCATATTTCAAGATATCGCTAAGTAATCTAATGTTTTCACCAATAAATCGACCTTAAATGAAACCAGTTTTATCTTTGGAGATTATAATATTAAGCACTCTTCTAATTAATTTGCAATGGAGCCTGAAGCGAGTTTATAAACAACATGTAATAATGTAATTGGGCGTAGGTTTTTAAGATAACATTTCGGCTTGTTTTCTTTCGGAATGCAAGTCATAATTCCATGTTTTTGTGTTATGGACAAAGCGTGTGTTATAAAAGCATAGTTTATACTTCCAACCATGAAGTGTCCTAACTTATTCAAAAAAACATTAAAGAATTGAGCAGTGAATCCATCAGAACCTGGACTCTTGTCATGTTTTATGTTTTTAAGTGTTATAGATACTTCTTCAATATTAAGGAGTCCTATTTATCAATCAGATTGGACTCTATTCAATGTTGGTACATTATATTAGATAAACTTGCTTGTATCTCGTATTCGATTTCGTTGTCATTTTTTTGTATAATGTTTTATAAAATGAAACAGCTTCATTAAAAATATATTTTTGCTCCTTTAACTTAGTACCTTGTTTTTAATTCAATAACAGGTATTGATGTGTTTGTATAATTATTTGATTCGAGTGAGCAAAAGTATGAAGAAGGTTTTTCCCCATCTTCTATCCATTTAGCTCTAGAACGAATAAGAGATTTATTTTCCCTTACATTTTCTAATTCATTTTGAAGGTCAATAAGTTGTTCTGAATTAGTTTCAGTTAGTGATTTTTGAAGTATATTCATTTTCTTAATTAAATTAATTTCATGGTTTTTGTTCAATTTAGCTTTATATAATGATAATTAAATAGGTCTTCATCTTATTTTCATGAGTAATGTTTCTGAATAATTGATCGTTGATAACAAACTGAATGTTGCTTTTGTGAATGTTTTCTATGTTTTCTATGTTGTAGATAGGAATACAATACTGTTGTTTNTATTTTATAACTTTTCTTTTTTCGTCATTCGTGGTTTACAGTCCCTTTAACATTTTCAATCAAAATATTAATGCAGTTTAAATAGTCAATATCATTTAACAGTGAGTTGTTAAATATCCATAGCCCGTTTCCATGCGCTATATCCTCAAAAATTATTTCTATGTCAATTATGGAATGATCTGATTAATAAGTTGAATCAATAGAAGATTTTCTAATTTTAGAGGACAAACTATAAGAAGTAAGGAAAAAATCAAGTTAAGCTAGTGGTAATGGTGTTAAACGTCTCCATGTATATTGTTGGACAGTACCGTTTAGACATCTAAAAGTATCAGTAATATTGTTATCTCTTATTGCAGTGTTTTTCTTGCATTTGTATTATTATTCATGGAAGTATAATTTCGATAGTCAAGGTTAACATCTAAAACACAATTAAAGTCTCCGCATATTATATATATTTTTTGTGAAAATCAGTTATTTGTTTTTAAAGGTGTCTGTAAAAAGATGGGCGTGTTTTTATTATGGCCGTATAATGCACATAAAGTAAAACAGTTTGTCATATATGTTAAATCCAGTAGTAAGTAGTTTCCTAGAGAGTCATTTTCAATTTTATTTACTGTGATTGGTAAGTTTTCTCTTAACAAATGCAAATACCCCTTGAATTTGATTGCCCAAAACTGAAGTAACATTATCCGTCCCATTCTGAGTATATTGTAGTTTTTAAATCAGGAGTAAAATGACAGTCTTTGAGACTGTCAATATGTTGCTCACTTTCCTTTAATTAAGGTCCTCCAAGTAACTAAAAGAATGATCTGCTGATGCAACTGACTTTCTTACTATTCAAAGCTTTATTTGTATATCTATTCGGACAGCAAAGAAAACACAAGTATAGGTCTTTGCTGCTGACATCTTTTTGAATGACCATTTAACAGCCACAGTTGGCACAGATGTCACAGAAGGATGAGTCCCTCAGGATAGAGGACTGGTAGAAGGTCAGGGCCTTGAAACGCTCTGAAACGGCACATATGCTCAAGTTTAACGCCGAATTCAAGACTTAATATGCATCCCTGGCAAAATAGGGTAATTATTTAATATTTACAGTAGATCATATTCCACATTAAGAACATGACTGTCTATTTAAGATGGCGTTATGGTGAAACATATTCAAAATTGAATATGACTCACTTTCAAAAATTATTTAATTATTTGATTTGTGTACTTGATTATATTGCGTCCAGATTAAAAACATGGCTGTCATTACGGTGTACAATATTTTAATCAAACGTTTAATACATTTTGTAAAGATCAATTATTTAATAGCATTCAAGCAAACAGTGTAAACGCGTCATGGTGTTAGTTAACAATTAATACAAGTGCTCGTAAAATTGCCACTCTGGATCAGCAGACGATTTATTGGGAGGATTCCGGAGATAGTCGATGTTTCACGATTGGTATAATTGTATCTTAACTTACCGGGTTCATAGTAGTCGTAGACCCTGGCGGCAGACGGCTTGATGTTAGCCACCAGGTCAGAGCGGATCATCTCGACAAAGGAGCAGGTCTCCATACTCGGATTGATCTAAAAAAAATACATACATGCGGTAACTTTTCCAACGTAAGATGAGGAGCCTTTACATGCTTCCTCGACATCGCCTTGTCATCCTGATTCAGCAAACATTAATTGATCATAAAGGGTGAACACTTATTAGTGAATCATTATCATTATATGTTATTTCCTGACAAATCGATCCGTGATACATCTGTTGCAAGGTATACATGCTGATATGACGGTAGTATATTTTGAACCTTTAAATTCAGAGTTAAAAAGATCCTCAATAATATCCTGAAATCAACTTCTACCAGTGTCCATTTGAAAAGTTGAAATCTGAATAAATGTGAAACAGCGTTATTTAAAGTACCTCGTCATAGTAAAGGACAACGGTTTTCAGATCCTTGATTTCAGATTTCCTCGACAGTGAAATATCAGAGAATCTGCTCTCAAGATCCGCCTCGAATCCAGTGGGTACATCAATCTCTACGACGGCCATGCCTGGACCGTGGTAGTACGCATACAGGTATCTGAAACATGGGATGGTTGACTGTCATTATTGAGTCATTTGGCTAAAACATAGGACCGAGTGGACGTAAGTCGAACATAGATTCCAGGCAATTTTGATTGATATATTGAAAACATATTTAAAATCAGTCGTATATTCACAACAATAAAGTTTGCTAACAACTTGCTTATTTTTTTACCAAAACGTTTCTATAAGACGATTTATGTCATATATTATTTTTTCTTTTAATGTGTTATGTGTCGGGTGTCAGACTAAGATACCTCATATATGGGACCATGTCGCGTTTAAAGAGAGTCTCAAATTTCCGACCTCTAAATACAGCACTAATAATAAGTGTTTACCTGGCGCAAGTTTTGATAACGATGGAAGTCCTCGACATCGCCGTATAAATTCATCCATTCAATGAATATTGTTTTAACCAATTCTGTGCTTTTAATTATCTCTAAATTATTAACATATCACGAGAATTTGTCTTGCAATTGAGAATTTGTTCACACAAAGATGGACTGCAAAGTCAATACTCGTCAGATGAATAGATAAAGATATCTAAACAATTTCGGACATTTACAAGCTACACTAATTACTTGTATTAACCACGTGTTGAGAAAAAGAGGATTATGGTCTTTTTCCGTCATATAAATACAAAAAGGCAATGGATGTTGATAAGAGCATAACATGTTTTTCTGACATGTAAATGGTTCATTTTCGCTGGTGATAATTAAGTTCATGTGATGATCACGATTGATTACATTTAATTTTCATTTTACAATTTCTTACATTTCTGACAACTGATTTATTAGTCGGTGTTTACCTGGCGCACGTTTTGACAATGATGGAGTGCAGCGAGTCCTGGACCACTTCGGCCGTTAGGTTGAAGGCAGGCTGCGAAGGCTCTGTCTCGACGTTGAATGACACAGATACCTGCAAATATGACATGAGCTACCTACAACAATGATAGAGATACCTGCACATATGGCATGTTGAATGACAACGATACCTGCCAATATGACACAGATACCCGCAAATATGACACAGATGCATGCAACAATGACACAGATACCTGCAAATATGACATTATAATGTATGTTCTAATTTATTTTTGTTCAAAAGTTTCATGATCTCAATGCCTGAACCTTTGATGGAAGATTGCGGCGGAAGTTTTGTCTTCCGACTT